>OX638361.1:34421096-34647805 GCA_951812935.1 Hermaeophaga mercurialis | reverse complement strand
GTAAAATTTTTAAGGAACCTACAAACTGCTGGCTTTTTAATACTTCAATGTTGTGCGTAATTAAGGGTAAGCATCTCCAGAGCTCGGAAAGGGAAATTGATCCTAACCAGACAGTAGCATGTCCAGTTAATACTTTCAAAACAGTAATGCTTTCAAAATTTTCAAACTGTAACAAAAACCGGCTAACATCTATTGATTCCTCCTTTCCCGCTGTTATAAAATCTTCAATAGTTTCTTTGAAGGATAAAAACTCCTTCCACTCTTTTTCACTAAATACGATACAGTTTCCTTTATTACCAGATATTTTCACACACGGAGCAAAATTTAAATCATACGACAGACTCACTGCGACATATTTCGTATTTGATTTATTCAGGTAGAACCTTTGTTCACCCAAATAGATATTTTTCACTTTTGATTCTTCTGTAAACAGCATGATGACTGACTACACTGGAGAAAATCTTAATATTTATTAGCAACAAAGAAAGGGTGGGGATTCTATATTTCTTAACTCCATAGCACATTCAGTGTGGTGATTAATTTATTCTAATTTGTGTTAGGCCCGACTGAAGACTTAATGGTATTTATTATTTTGCGTTCCATTTAAACAACCAATTAAAATTCAATATATGTAATTTGAAAGTTAATTATAATAGAAAATGTATAAATTATAGATAATATATTTATCATATGCAACTTAGTTTTATGAAGAATGCGAGTTTGTTATTTTGCGTTTCATTTAAACGACCAATTAAAATTAAATATATGTAATTTGAAAGTTAACTATAATAAAAAAATGCTAAATTATAGATAATATATTCATATGCGACATTGTAACTTGAGTTGCATTTAAACGAGCCATTAAAATTCAATATATATAATTTGCAAGTTAATTATTATAAAAAATGCATAAATTATAGATAATATATTTATCATATGCAACTTAGTTTTATGAAGAATGCGAGATTGTTATTTTGCGTTTCATTTAAACGACCAATTAAAATTAAATATATGTAATTTGCAAGTTAATTATTATAAAAAATGCATAAAATATAGATAATACATTTAAACGACTAATTAAAATTCAATATATGTAATTTGTAAGTTAATTATTCAATTGAACCAATAATAACAAAGTTAAACGCTAATGTCCTTACGGCAACGTTCATTGCGCATGCTTTTCTTTAAATTTGACATCTACGTCACTTATAGATAATTCCTGTCTTTTCCGCTATTCAATTGGACCAATAATAACGAAGTTAAACGCTAATGCCCTTACGACAACGTTCGTTGCGCATGCTTTTCTTTAAATTTGACATCTACGTCACTTATAGATAATTCCTGTCTTTTCCGCTATTCATTTGGAACAATAATAACGAGGTTGAACGCTAATGCCCTTACGACAACGTTCACTGTGCATGCTTTTCTTTAAATTTGACATCTACGTCACTTATAGATGATACCGGTCTTTTTCGCAATTCAATTGGCCCAATAATAACGAAGTTGAACGCTAATGCCCTTACGGCAACGTTCATTGCGCATGCTTTTCTTTAAATTTGACATCTACGTCACTTATAGATAATTCCTGTCTTTTCCGCTATTCATTTGGACCTATAATAACGAAGTTAAACGCTTTGTGCCCTTTCGGCAACGTTCATTGCGCATGCTTTTCTTTAAATTTGACATCTACGTCACTTATAGATCATACCTGTCTTTTCCGCAATTCGATTGGACCAATAATAACGAAGTTAAGCGCTAATGCCCTTACGGCAACGTTCTTTGCGCATGCTTTTCTTTAAATTTGACATCTACGTCACTTATAGATCATACCTGTCTTTTCCGCAATTCGATTGGACCAATAATAACGAAGTTAAGCGCTAATGCCCTTACGGCAACGTTCTTTGCGCATGCTTTTCTTTAAATTTGACATCTACGTCACTTATAGATCATACCTGTCTTTTCCGCAATTCGATTGGACCAATAATAACGAAGTTAAGCGCTAATGCCCTTACGGCAACGTTCATTGCGCATGTTTTTCTTTAAATTTGACATCTACGTCACTTATAGATAATGCCTATTTTTTCCGCAATTCAATTGGACCAATAACAACGAAGTTAAGCGCTAATGCCCTTATGGCACTGTTCATTGCGCATGTTTTTTCTTTAAATTTGACATCTACGCCACTCATAGATAATGCCTGTTTTTTCCGCGATTCAATTGGACCAATAACAACGAAGTTAGGCACTAATGCCCTTTCGGTAACGTTCATTGCGCCATCTAGTAGTGGTGGCAGTTTCTGGAACTTTAACATAATTGGACTAAACATGGCCGCTCTCGAAATTTGAATTTACCGCGCACCAGCGACACCAGCGCCACCAGCGCCTCTGGTGGCAGTTTCTTGAATTGATTTGGAACGAACTTTGCTACACTACTTATAAAAGTTAATTTTTTCTTTTTTTGCCCTACCGTGGAGTTTAACGGGGAAAGTTTTTCAAAATTTTAATAAATTAAGATGTGATTACTGATTATTAGCTTGCCATAATTTTGAAATATTTATTGAATATGCAGAAATATTGTGCTTGGTTTCAGACTGAACTATGTGTACCTAATAAATTATTTATAGTTTTTATGTATTAGTTATATATGTTTGCTTACTGTATTATTTGTAGTTTGCTTGGGTAATAAAAAATAAAATATAAGAAAGAAGTGTTTTATTTCAAAAAACTTGGTACATTTTTTTAATTTGAACAATGATTTAATATATCATTAATTACATCATCTTTATAGTAATACATGTACTCTTGTAGAGCATTTTTTTCTAAACAATTTGGCATAACAGCACAAATTAAAATTAAAGTATTAAATCTACTAGTGTCGTCACAAATACTATTGAAATTAACAGCAAAATAAGCTCGTGTAGAGTCTATTAAATTACAGTAGAATGTATTAAAGTTCAAGTCTTCTAGCAACGAAATGTAGTTCTTCACTAAATTGCAATTTGCTTCAAGGATGTCGGAAACATCATTCTCGTCCAGGTAGAACTCGACTCCATGTTTGTTTGCAAGTAGGAACTTGGTATCGTCGTACACTAATTGAGTGACTTTACAAAAGTCTCCACAAGGGAAAACTACAGGATCGTATTCGTCAGGAGGTGACGGTAGATTCTCGTGAAAAAAGTCATCATATCTCTGACGCAACAATTCAATAAAAGTAGTCCACTCAAATGTACCAAACGAAATTCTTCCGGGTCGAAGTAAAGGTGTTAGCGTTATTGCAGGAGTAAAGGTTCTGGTCGGACTTATTCCGCACAAAAGTGCATAACTTCTTAGGGAAAAATTCGTTTCCAGTAGATGGTATCGCTCCAATTTAGCAGCATACTCGTATGAAATTAAAGCTTGGTCGATTTCCTCAACACAATCATTAAGCGTCACTGCATAAGGTGAAGGAGGTGTTGGCGATGGTGACGGCGACGGTGATGAGTCACTTTCAAAAACAATTTCACAAGAACTATAACCACTATCTTGACTACTCATGCTGCCGATTGATTAAATTGCAGGTGCACACGATTGAATAAAATGTAGGTTCGCACCCACTTGTATTTATATACCCCCACTATGAGGGACAACGATAAGTTTGAAGGTTATTAAAAAAAGGCCCCTTGAATTGCTAAATTTGTTCGTATTTTCCATAAGATTCTATACAAAATCAGTCTTGGATAGACAAAAATTCTATTGTTTAAATGTTTTATTTTGTAAAGTATTATACATTTTATTTCTATGAGTTATATTTAAAACGGGATTAATAATTTTAGCAGCTTCTTCTATTCGACGTTTAAAACGTAGTTGATTAAGATATCTTGATTCCCAATCACTTGTTTCAACACGTTTAAAACGTAGTTGATTAAGATATCTTGATTCCCAATCACTTGTTTCAACATCTAATGATTCCCATATGTGAACGTGATTGTAATCTTCATTAAAAGTTACTTTCTTCATATCTTTTCTTTAAGAACATCGGGGGTATTTGAATATAAGTTCTAGTAATAAACTATATGTAATCGGATGCGCTTATTTTATAGGCTCCATCGTAGTAAGAGCTGTGTTGATGATATCTTCCTTGTTTTTAACCCCCATTTGTAAAATTTTTAGGGAACCTACAAACTGTTGGCCGTTTAATACTTCAATGTTGTGCTTAATTAAGGGTAAGCATCTCCAGAGCTCGGAAAGGGAAATTGATCCTAACCAGACAGTAGCATGTCCAGTTAATACGTTCAAAACAGTAATGTTTTCAAAATTTTCAAACTGTAACGAAAACCGGTTAAAATCTAGTGATTCCTTCTTTCCCGCTGTTGTAAAATCTTCAATAGTTTCTTTGAAGGATAAAAACTCCTTCCACTCTTTTTCACTAAACACGATACAGTTTCCTTTATTTCCAGATATTTTCACACACGGAGCAAAATTTAAATCATGCGACAGACTCACTGCGACATATTTCGTATTCGATTTATTCAGGTAGAACCTTTGTTCACCCAAATACATATTTTTCACTTTTGATTCTTCCATAAACTGCATGATGACTGACTGACTAACTTCACCGGAGAAAGTCTTAATATTTATTAGTATGAAAAAAATGGGTGGGGATTCTATATTTCTTAACTCCATAGCACATTCAGTGTGTTAGGCCTGAATGGTATTTAGCTTTCCCATTTTATGGTACAATCACATTTAACGGATTTTTCTATAAATAATCAAAGATTATAAAAATAAAAAAAGAATATTTCTTATCAACATTTTTCAATCCAGTTTATTTCAATTTTGACTATTTGTTTAATTTTCATTCACCAACCTTTTTTACTCATAAATTAAAAACCTTTTTTTTGTTTTAATATGATTTATTAAGGATATCTAAACATTATTGAATAATTATTTTCACCGTAATTGGTACAGTTGCATTTTGTAAAGACTCCTTCTGACCATGGATTGCTGCAAAATGTTGTAAACTGATTCCCTGTTTTCATCAGATGTTGAACTATTTTGCATGCGTAACCTTTTCTTCTGTGTTTGTCAAATGTATATATATATATAATTTAATATTCTGGAAACATCATGTTGTCCTAATGGATCGAAATCACATCTTGATAATAAGGCGAACGCTGCAACTTCATCACCGATGTAGAGGATGTAACAAGATATTCTACTTTCTTGACTCCATTGTTCAATTAAAAGATCTTTTACAGGTAAACGCAATATTTTATTTACAGCTCTTTTACCTATGAGAAATTCAATTTTTTCCATCTCGATTGTTTAGGACCGAACGACTTGTGTTAATTGTACTCTCTGTTTTATTTCGTTACCACATATACAAATGGAAAGATAAAAAAGTGAGTGGGGGTCTAATAATCACGGTATGTTCACGTGAAAAGGGGCTTTTTCACGATGTTATAATCACGGTATGTTCACGTGAAAAGGGGCTTTTTCATGACGTTTTAAGAAATACTCTAAACAACTATTATAATAAACGCAAATATATAACTCGTTCTCGATAAAATACGTGTTTCTAGGTTATCACTTCATTCGCGGTTTTGATAATTTCGTATTGTTTTTAAGTTTTCAAAATTCAACATGGCTGCGCTCGTGGGCGAGTTCATTATTACAAGAGGGGGTGACGCGTGTAACAGCACGTCTGTGAAAAGTCTTATGCAATAATTTTATAAGTTGCACAAATTAGGTACCCATTTGCATAACTGTCGCGCTAGATAATCCTGTTTTACAAAGGAGCATCTCACATAAAATTTTATTTACACTTTATTTAACTATATTACATTGGCAATAATAACTTGTAGTGTATCTCTAAAAAATAGGTTAAACATTTGACGTTCACGTGACGTAAAACGTGAGGTGCGTGACGTAAAACGTGAGGTGCGTGACGTAAAACGTGAGGTGCGTGACGTAAAACGTGAGGTGCGTGACGTAAAACGTGAGGTGCGTGACGTAAAACGTGAGGTGCGTGACGTAAAACGTGAGGTGCGTGACGTAAAACGTGAGGTGCGTGACGTAAAACGTGAGGTGCCTGACGTAAAACGTGAGGTGCGTGACGTAAAACGTGAGATGCGTGACGTAAAACGTGAGGTGCGTGAAGTAAAACGTGAGGTGCGTGACGTAAAACGTGGCGTGCGTGACGTAAAACGTGACGCGCGTGACGTAAAACGTGACGTGCGCGACGTAAAACGTGAGTTGCGCGACGTAAAACGTGAGGTGCGTGACGTAAAACGTGAGGTGCGTGACGTAAAACGTGAGGTGCGTGACGTAAAACGTGTGGTGCGTGACGTAAAACGTGAGGTGCGCGACGTAAAAGGTGACGCGCGTGACGTAAAACGTGAGGTGCGTGACGTAAAACGTGAGGTGCGTGACGTAAAACGTGACGTGTGTGACGTTTTTTATGTTTTACGTGACGTTTACGTGACCTTTTTGACTTCATCCTGTATGGTAATTAAAAGTCTCTCTCTCTCTCTCTTTTTAAAAAATTTATAAGAATAAATGCAAAATATATATACGTACACATTTCTTACATTTTCATTTATATTCAACATGTGTGTTGGTAAAGTACTTGTACTGCTTCTCTTAACAGCCCACGCAAATTCTGCGAACGTTACTCTAGAATATTTTGTATCATTTTTGCAACGGTTTGGCTACATTAATCAAAATGAAATCGTAGGTGATAGCCTTAAAAATGTGTTAGCAAATTTTCAAGAAAAATATAATCTACCTGTGGATGGCTTTAGATATATAGATGGTTTCATTTACTTTTTCAACAAAAACTTAAACGTATATTACAAATATAGTGAATATACGAAAAAAGTTGTTGAAGCTGGACAATTTAGTTGGAATCTATTTAACATACCCTGTCCCAGCGTAGGGTTAAAAGAACAATTGAAAACCTTATTGACAAAAATTATATCTTTTTATGAATAAAATGTACCTACCAAGTAAATTGAATATAATAAAAAAATAATTAAACGCTTCGTTCTTTATTATATACTCTTTCAGCACAATTTTTTTGTTTTTCTTCGAAAAATATTACACATGGTGAAATGAAATTTTTTTGATTTTTAATAAATGATATGAAAAATTTTTGAGTTTTAATGAAACACCTTTTGCATATTTTTAGTTGTTTATTGCAACATTACATGAGGATCGAAACCTTCTTTGAAAACATTTATAAAGAAATTTTAGTAACAAAATACATATAGCAGATAACGTGTGGCACGATATTGTAAATGTCTTGTTAATTTCACCATTTAATTGTCCATCCATGGCATCACCGGCATCTGAAGAACTGGTGTTGGTTGAATTCGTCTTAAGGGGTAACAGCAACATAGTACTTTTTTCGGTATTCTTGTATTGTCCAAATTTAAATCGCCCAACTGCTTTATAACGTTTTCTTTGTCTTCGTACAGTTTAATATCTTTACGAAGTTGCTTGAGTCTTTCTTCAAATTTAAGGACTTTTTCCCAAATATGTTTGTCTTGACGACGCATGTCTTAAAGCAATAATCCCTCCAAGCGTTATTAATAAATATTATATAATAACCCCCTCTAGATATAGATCACGTGACATAATTATCCAATCATGATCAAGCAATTTTTTCGTAAAATTAGCATCTACGTTGCTTGTGGATAATGCCTGTTTTTTCCTCAATTCAATTGGATTAATAACAACGAAGATAAACGCTTTATGTCCTTATGGCCACGTTCATTGCGCATGTTTTTCTTTAAATTTGACATCTACGGCACTTATAGATAATACCTACCTTTTTCATAATTAAATTGGACCAATAATAACGAAGTTAAACGCTAATGCCTTTATGACAACGTTCATTGCGCATGCTTTTCTTTAAATTTAGCGTCTATGTCCCCTTTACATGATATCTGTCTTTTTCGTCATTCAATTGGACCAATAATAATGAAGTTAAGCGCTTTGTGCCCTTATGGCAACGTTCATTGCGCATGTTTTTTCTTTAAATTTGACATCTACGTCACTTTTACCTGATACCTGTTTTTTCCGCTATTCAATTGGACCAATAACAGCGAAGTTAAGCGCTTTGTGCCCTTTTGGCCACGTTCATTGCACATGTTTTTTCTTTAAATTTGACATCTACGCTACTTCTAGATCATACTGGTCTTTTTCGCTATTCAATTGGACCAATAACAGCGAAGTTAAGCGCTTTGTGCCCTTATGGCAACGTTCACTGCGCATGTTTTTTCTTTAAATTTGACATCCACGTCACTCATAGATAATGCCTGTTTTTTTCCTCAATTCAATTGGACCAATAACAAGGAAGTTAAGCGCTTTGTGCCCTTATGGCCACGCTCATTGCGCATGTTTTTTTTTTAAATTTGACATCCACGCTACTTATAGATAATACCTGTCTTTTTCGCTATTCAATTGGACCAATAACAGCGAAGTTAAGCGCTAATGCCCTTATGACAACGTTCACTGCTCATGTTTTTTCTTTAAATTTGACATCTACGTTACTTATAGATAATGTTTGTTTTTTTCGCGATTCAATTGGACCAATAACAACGAAGATAAACGCCTTGCGCCCTTATGGCAACCATCATTGCGCATGCTTTTCTTTACATTGGACATCTACGTCACATATAGATAATACCTGTCTTTTTCACCATTCAATTGGACCAATAACAACGAAGTTAAGCGCTTTGTGCCCTTATGGCAACCATCATTGCGCATGTTTTTCTTTAAATTTGACATCTACGTTACTTATAGATAATGTCTGTTTTTTTCCTCAATTCAATTGGACCAATAACAACAAAGTTAAGCGCTTTGTGCCCTTATGGCAACGTTCATTGCGCATGCTTTTCTTTACATCTAAGTCTAAACGACTTTTATACATTTCCGTAAATCAAAAATCAATTGCGTGATCAACATTTTTCAAGTACAGAAGATGAAGTTGAATTTGACATCTACGTTACTTATAGATAATGTCTGTTTTTTTCCTCAATTCAATTGGACCAATAACAACAAAGTTAAGCGCTTTGTGCCCTTATGGCAACGTTCATTGCGCATGCTTTTCTTTACATTGGACATCTACGTTACTTATAGATAATGTCTGTTTTTTCCTCAATTCAATTGGACCAATAACAACGAAGTTAAGCGCTTTGTGCCCTTATGGCCACGCTCATTGCGCATGTTTTTTCTTTAAATTTGGCATCTACGCCACTTATAGATAATACCTGTTTTTTCCGCGATTCAATTGGACCGATAATAACGAAGTTAAGCGCTTTGTGCCCTTATGGCAACGTTCACTGCGCATGTTTTTTCTTTAAATTTAACAGCTACGTCGCTTGTAGATAATGCCTGTTTTTTCCTCGATTCAATTGGTCCAATAATTACGAAGTTAAGCGCTAATGCCCTTATGGCAACGTTCACTGCGCATGTTTTTTCTTTAAATTTGGCATCTACGCCACTTATAGATAATGCTTGTTTTTTCCGCGATTCAATTGGTCCAATAATTACGAAGTTAAGCGCTAATGCCTTTATGGCAACGTTCATTGCGCATGTTTTTCTTTAAATTTGACATCTACGTCACTCATAGATAATGCCTGTTTTTTCCTCAATTCAATTGGACCAATAACAACGAAGTTAAGCGCTTTGTGCCCTTATGGCCACGATCATTGCGCATGTTTTTTCTTTAAATTTGACATCTACGTCACTCATAGATATTGCCTGTTTTTTCCGCGATTCAATTGGACCAATAACAAGGAAGTTAAGCACTAATGCCCTTTCGGCAACGTTCATTGCGCATGCTTTTCTTTAAATTTGACATCTACGTCACTCATAGATAATGCCTGTTTTTTCCGAGTTTCAATTGGACGAATAACAGTGAAGTTAAGCGCTAATGCCCTTATGGCAACATGTGGCAGATGACAGATGACAGGTGACTTCTTCTTTTTTGGCTGAACTGCCAACACGTTCAAGACCAGTATTTCTAGTGACAGATGACAGGTTGGTTGAACTGCCAACACGTTCAAGACCAGTATTTCTAGTGACAGATGACAGGTTGGCAGAACTGCCAACACGTTCAAGACCAGTATTCTTGGACTAAAAATGGCCGCCGCCGCCGCTCTCCAACGCCATCTACTAACACTTTGTGGAACTTTAACATAATTGGACTAAACATGGCCCCCGCCGCCGCCGCTCTCCAACGTCATCTAGTGACAGTTTGTGGAACTTTGGCACCACCAACGCCATCTAGTGACAGTTTCTGGAACTTTGGCACCACTGACGCCCTCTAATGGCAGTTTCTGGAACTTTGGCACCACTAGCGCCCTCTAGCGGCAGTTTTGACAACTTTGGCACCCCCAACGCCACCTTGCGGCAGTTTCTGGAACTTTTCCAGATGACAGATGACAGATGACAGATGACGCGCGCATGCGCACCACGTGGGCGACACTAGCGCCACAAACGCCCCTGGTGGCAGAAACGGGAACTTTTCCAGAACATACTTTGCTACACTACTCTAGTTTAATTGGCAATTTGTTTTAAAAATCGTGGAGAATGTTTTATAAATTTTTCTTTTTTATTTTGAATCATCATGCAACTAAAATTGAAGAAACAAATTTTAAATAAGCGAAAATTAATAAATGGAGTATTATTTTAAGATTTTTGCTATTCATCAACAGTCAAGTACAAATCTTAATTAAGTGCAAAATTTAATACGTATTCATTAAAGACAATTTTTGGTAAACCATTAGATGAACTAAACTATGATAAAGTGTAGATGGTACTCCAAACGGGAAGCTAAGACTCGTTTCCGATATGGAATAATAAATAATAAATTTAATATGAGATTTATCCAGTGCATCTGAAAGTATATGAAATTGATTCATATTTATTCAGCATCTCTTTTTAACTTTGTAACACGTTTTTTCTCTAACAAGAAATGTGTAATGAATTCCAAGCACAGTACAAAACAACTCAATGAAATACAAACAAAATAAATTAAAAAAGTAGATAAAAAGACCTCCATTTTTAGAGACTGATAAGGAGATTTTTCTTTTGCAAGGGACAAAGCATATTTATATTTTCTCTCAAATTTATCGGATATATATCTGACAATCCCAGCTTCATATAATTTCATTAACTTCATATTAAGCACTTAAAATAATGGATGGCCTCTTCGAAAAACTAACACAAAATACAATAAATCATGGAAGTCTTCTTCTAGAACAAGAAGCACAGATTTTCCGTCTGAATCAAGGTAATAAAGTGGTATGTAATATTGTAGTTCTTTAACAAACCTCGCGGTTACCATATCTTTTTGGAAAGCTGTTCTATTAACACATGTCCAGTAATTATCAGAACAAACAACTATGTCCGTTTTTGCTACTGCGCGATCGATTGAATTTGAAGAAGTTTCCAATGTATTAACTAAATATTCATGTGTCAAGCCTACTTTAAAAGAACATTTTGGTATATCCGATCTAATTTTTATAGTTTGATAGCTATTGTTGGCTCTCATTAAATCAAACATTTTGCTTTTATAAACAGATGTCAGGATAATAGTAAAAATTAAATAATTTACATAAAGAAGTTTGAATGATAATAAATTGGTCCTTAGAATAGCTGTACCTTCAAATAAAACACTAAATAGGATATATATTACGGAGCCAATTTTTCTGTCAGGTATTAAAAATGCTACTAAATTAAATAGAGCATAAAAAAGTAGAAAAACAGCAAGAAAATATAACCATACGACTGTAGAATACTCATATGTAAAAACCATCCATTTATTATATTTTACTAGATTAGGAACTATCAACACTAGTTTATCTTGTATTACCCCAAAACTTTTTTCAATGAGCGCATATTCTGCAATCCTATCAGTCAACCCAGACACATACAAATCATATTTTCTTGTTTTAAATTCAGATGAAACCATAATGGAAGAGGATGGAGGTATAATTTCAGTATAATTAATCTTCAGGTTTAAGTTTGTTGCAACTAAATTGACTAATTCAATTAGAATACCTTCTTTCTTACTAATAACATATGGAGGTGCAATTCCATATAAAACTTTAAGTACACTAAATGTTTTTACTGTCATTTCTTCAAATACATATCTTGAAAAATGTATTTCTGAACACAAATCAATTAAAACATATTTACCTTTATTCCTTTTGGTAAATTTTACACCATACACGTAGTAGTTGTTATTAGTATTTTTGGTTACAATTAAAACGTGATAAATAAAATATTTGTTCAATAAATCCAAGAGCTCCGTACTGAGACCATCTACCAACAGTATATATTTTTTCCTTGAATTCAATAACGATGAAGAAAATAAGTTTTCTAATACATCTGAAATATTTCCTGATAAAACGTAGTAAGTAGGTTGCCAATGGGATATTAATTTAGGATTGGAAGTTGTATCGTACCGGTTTGATGGACAATTTGTTTTGACATTTGCATTTATTATCAAAGCAAAATCATTAGTTGTAACAGTATAATCTAGAAGAGTGTTGGTACATTCCGGTAATTCATTTTTGATAAACACCCAATTAAAACTTCGAGAAATAAATTTTAACAAAACAAAAGCCAATAAACACCATTTCATTTTAAGAAATTATACATGTAGACAATAATATTTTTTACTCCGGATTCAGTTACGTTAAACCTTATGACATAGACTAATATTTTAATAGCTACTCACCAATAGTGACAAACACAAACTAATTTATTAAGTAGACAGCTTGATACACATTTAGAAACATTTTATTAGTTTGTTTTGGATAACCGCTAGAAATTTTAAACTAAGGGGATGTATAGGTTGTACCCTAATCAGGAAACTGAGTCTGGTATATAATGTGAAATAATAAATTTAATATGGTAAATAAAATATTTGTGGAATACATTTGAGATTTCCGCACAAAGGTGATTTTACTCCACCATATTCTTTTTTGAATTTATTATTATTAAAGGAAAAAAGTTTCCTAATACTTTTTAGATATTTTCTGTTTAGTTCAAGTTCTGTAGTCCCACTACAACGACCTTACAGATTTAATCATAACAGATGTTATATACGCACTAGCAAATAAATCAAATAAAAGCAACGGCAGATGTAATAGCCATACTGGGAATCAACTCTACCGGCCCACTTTACAAAATAAAAGTCTTAAGAATCATCACCAGGAGACTTTACTGAATTGGTGGAATGGAGTACTGTTAATGGACGGTACCCTACACAATCCAATGAGTTCTTATCACATTTACTAGTTAGTGTCGTCTTTATTTATTTGAGTAGATTGTAAATTTCTAAATAAAAAAAGTTATGTAGTATTGATTTCTAGGTAGTTTGTTTTGATTTTTTAGAAAAATAAAACTGTTAAGAATAACAGGTCACTGTTAAGATGGAATTCAACATTTATTTAGGAATCTATGGTTAATATTTTGTTTGATGCATTAAATACATTTGTTTATTGCTCATTAGTGGCGTAGTGTCTTAGGTATATTGAAATTATATATTGTTCTTTTCTAAGAAAAAAAAATAGATTACACCTTACCAACATTATTATAAAATAAATGTAATATTATATAGAAATATCAATTTCTGAAGAAAAATAAAAAAATCTTTATAAGAAATAACAAACAGTTCCCTCATTGCATAGATAAAATATAGCCATGTGAGAAATTCAGATACCTCCTCCATAAAATACATTTCTTGCAAAAGCTGCAACATTGCTGCTATCTCTGGGGTATGTGAAATGCATCGTGACAACTCACAGGTACACACAGTTGTCTGTGTATTTCTCTGTTGGTGTGCATAATTGAAAGTGAATTTGCCCAGCATTAGAAATGGAGGCAAGCAAAAAAGAGGAGATAATTGTGGTTCCTTTTTTGGCAGATGAGGGTGCTGGAACACGTTAAATTCATCATCGCATATCCTCTGGCACTGATAAGTGTACACGAGTGGTATAAGAGATTTCTAGAAAACACACACATTAGTGCGAGACGATTCCGGTAAAGATACGATGACCTTCTTCTTTTAATGCAAGGGCCCTCTGCTTGTCCACTTGAAGTCACAATAAATGCGAAGTGCTAAGAAGATGCTTTACAGAAATTGAGGCGGGCCATATAGTCGAAGGCTCATTATATGTGTCGCCGAGATATATTATGAGCTCAATAAATAATATTAGCCTTCTACTCCTAGTAATATAATATTTTTGTATCATAGAAAATAATTGGGCATCTTTAAATGTGAAGTTATCCTAATCATTTTAATTTTGTTACTAATTATCATATAATTTTAAACAATTTATGGAAAAATGGTTTTACACTGGAGCTAAATTCAGTGGGACACTTGGTTGATTTTTTTTGTACTTTTTCCTTTTTTACTGCTAGCTCTCGTCATATCTCCTAATTATGTTTTTATGTATTGTGCTTTTTTTAATATTGCTACCTCTAATATTGCTCAGATGAATCTTTCTTCATTTATTCTTTCCCTAGATTCATATTAGTTAGTTTTCTTCTTGCTTTTCTTTTATTCAAATAATTAATTGGTTAATGTTTACAGATTTTTTCATTTTTTCTAAAGTTGCTTTGTATATGTTTACAATTTTTTGCATTGCTTTTTCCTTGCCCTTGTGATTATTAAGTCATCCACCTAGCAAAATTCTTATATTTCCACTTTATAAATTTTTAAGTATTTTCTGTGCTTTTTCCTCTTTTAAACTTTCTTTATTACAGTAATTTAACAAAAAAAAATCACGAACTGGCTTAAAATAATACAATCATACCGAAGACACTTTCAAACATTTTTCTCGGTTTTAATCATTCATAGTGTATATATAAACTCTAATTACTTTTCGTTAGGAGTTCCGTTGTTTTTAATTTTTAGTGGCTTCCTTCTCTTTTTAATTTAATTATTGTAGATCTAAAAAGTTAAGGTGCATATACGTTTTATATTATCTTATAACTTTCCCTCTCAGGTGTTTCAGGATGAAATCGTCCTTTCTTCAGTTTTACTAAAATAGAGATACCTTTTAGGATTAGCTGTAGATATCTTTCATATTATGAGAAGGGACTAGGATGGAATTTGTATGTATAGAAGAAGTGTTCAAAAAAACAAAAAAATATTATTTATTTACTTTATTTTTTAGCGATCTTATCTTTAATGAATTCCACACACAAAACAGAAAAACTTAATGACATACAAATAAAATAAATAATAAAAGTAGTTGAAAATACATTCATAGTTAAAGATTGATAAGGAGCTTTTGTTTTAGAAACGGACAAAGCGTGTTTATATTTCCTTTCAAATTTGTCGCAAATGTATTCAACAAATCCAGCCTCATATAATTTTATAAACTTCTTATTAAACACGTGAAATAAAGGATGTCCTCTACGAAAAGGTACTACGATGTACAATAAGTCATGGTAATCTTTTTCTAGAATATGAAGCATTAATTTTCCTTCTGCATCAAGGTAATAAATTGGTATGTAATATTGTAATATTTTAAGTATCATTCCGGACACCGTGTCTTTTTGGAAAGCGGTTCTGTTAACACACTCCAAGTAGTCATTAGGACAAAAAACCTTATCCATTTTTGTTACACCACGATCAATTGGATTTATAGAATCCTCTAATATCTTAACTATATATTGACCTGGCAAACCCATTTTGAAATGAGACTTTAGCATTTCGGATCTAGTATTTATAATTTGAAAGCTGGTGTTGGTTCGCATTAAATCAAACATTTTGCTTTTATAAACAGATGTCAGGATCAATGTAAAAATTAAATAGTTTACAAACAGAATTTTAAATGATATTATCTTGCTTCGTATAATAGCAGTACCTTCAAATAAAATACTAAGTAGAATGTACGTTATGGAGCCAATTTTTTTATCTGGTATTAAAAATGCTACTAAATAAAACAAGCTATATAAAAACAGAAAAAAACCTAGAAAATACAACCACACTTCTGTAGTATACTCATGTGTAAAAACCATCCATTTATTAGAGTGTACTATATTAGGAACTATATATACTACTTTATCTTGTATTAATCCAAAAGATTTTTCGACATGCGGATTTCCACTAGCTCTATCATTCCAATATGAAAGATATAAGTCATAATTTATTGTTTCAAATTCAGGTACGACATAATAAGGAGCAGTTATAGGTTCTGTGTTTGTATAATTAAGCTTCAAATTTAAATGGGATGCAACCATATTTACTAATTCAGTAAATATTCCTTGTTTCTTATTAATAACGTATGGAGCAACTTCTGCATATAAAACTTCAAGGCTTTTAAATGGTTTTGCACTAATTTCTGCAAATATTGTTTTCGAAAACTGTAATCTTGAACATGTATCAACTAAGGCATATTCAGTTTGACCTCCTGGTGTAAATTTTAAACTATATACTTGGTAACTTTTTCCATTATTTTTGGTTACAATTAAAACATTATAAATAAAATACTTATCTAGTGTGGATGATAGTTCCACACTAAGTTTATCTATCAAGATTACAAACTTTTTTCTTGAATTCAGTAACATAGAAGAAAATAATTTTTCTAATACTTCTGAGATATTTCCCGATAAAACATAGAAAGTAGGTTGCCAAGTTATTATAAATTTAGAGATGTACCGTGTGTTACACTGATTTGACGGGTAACTTGTTTTCATATTTGTGTTTATCATCAAAATAAAATCATTGGGTGCAACAAGGGTTTTTAAGAGGGTGTTTGTACATTCCTCTAAATCATTTTTATTAATTATTAAATCAATATTTGAAGAAACAAACTTCAGAAAAACGAAAACCAATAAATAATTCATTTTCGATAAGTAAAATCAATTTTGTTTGTTCTTGTGTATTTAACATCTGTATCTAAGAAAAATCAATGTTAGTTCTGGGTAAACCTTCCTAGAACACAAGGCACAAGGTTTATCATTGTTATACTTAGAAGTTGTAGTTTTCGATTAACTCTTTAATCTTTGGTAGTGGCAATTTTACGTTCATATATTCGATTTTAATTATTCTAATCAGTCTCTATGTATAAGTAATTACCGATATAAGCTAAATGTTTTGTTTTTTATGTTTGATGACTAATCATCTGTTAATATGAAGTAGTTCATTAAAAAGAAAGTATTTTACCTATGTATGTACAGAGCTTGTCCTGAAAAGTTTTATACAAGAAAAAATATTCTTACAAAATGTATTTATTTTGTCCTAAAAATGCATTTTACTGTTCATATTATGATATATGGTATTTATATATGCTCAAAATCAAATGAATTGTAAACAGATTAATTTTATGACCTCGTAAAATGTTGATATAATTTTAACTGTGCCTTCATATGATGTAATTTATCACATGAATTGCCATATGATTTTATCACAAAAAAATGTTATGATTTTAATTTTAATTGGCCGCTTCCAGACTTTTGGTCCACTCTGTATAATGTGAACTTCTTCTTTAAAGGTGGTGAAAATAAAAAAATATATAACGAACACCTTCATTTATTACCATATAACTAGAGTTCCACTGTTCCCAAGAAAAGTTACATGCACTGAATCTATTATGAAAAAATAGATTGAAGCGGAATATACAAAGTGATTATTTAAAAATAATTAATAAACAATAACAGTTAGTGATATTAATGAGATTACAAGATACGACCAAAATGTTAAAATTTAAATGACATCGCCAGATTGTGGTAAAAAGTAGGGTTTTAAGGTAGTTCCAATTAGAAATGAAAATTCTGTAAAGGGTTTTTTTGGTATAATAGAATATAGTTGGGCGGATGGGAAATTTTAATACTTTAAATGAGAGGCGGGTCTGAAAATTGCTAAAAGCTGAACGCAATAAGAGACGAAGCCGATATACGATTCTTCCGTTTTCTCCTCATTCGTGTAATTTACCCGTTATTGTTTTTGCTTTCTTTTTTGCAGTATCTAAAACAAAAGTGAAGAAAAGTGGACCCAGAATAATACAATTCTCCCTAAGACCCTTTTGAGCATTTTCTTTTCTTTTGGGTTTATACTGTCGAATATATGCATAAAATGTGAATTCCTTTTATTAATAGTTTTTTATTTTTAGCGACTTACTTTTCTTAGTTTTATTAATCTAGATCTAAAAAGCAAAAGTGCATATATGTTTTATTTTGTCTTATGACTTTTCTTCTCATATGTTTATGAATGAATATTGCATGGTTATTGTCTCTATTTAGCTGAAATCTGGATTGGCTCTAGAAATCTTTGATTTTCAGAAGAAATTAGATTGGAACTCAAATGAATATAGTTCTCTAAATAATTGAAAATAAGTACTGTATTATTGATTTAGTGACAATCTTGACAAAATGTAAAATATATTCCAAACAGAGTACAAGAATACTTAATGACACACAAACAAAATAAATAATAAAAGTAGTCTTAAACACGCTCATAGTTAAAGATTGATAAGGAAATTTCATTTTACCAAGGGACAAAGCATATTTATATTATCTCACAAATTTATCGCAAATGAATTGGACAAACCCAGCTTCATATAATTCTATAAAACTTTTATTAACTACTTGTCCTATATGAAATGGTAATAATACGTATATTAAGCCAAGGTAATCTTTTTCTAGAACATGAAGCATTGATTTTCCTTCTGAAAATAGGTAATAATAATAATAAATAGTAATTAAATTGTAATTGTTTAACCAATCTACCTGTTACGTTGCTTTTTTTATTTTTGATGATTAATCACCTCTAAATACCACCACTTACAGCAACAAAGGGAAAGGTATTGTTACGTATATAAAATAGCTAGTGTCAAAAGATTTTTATGAAAATTATATACTCCATTTCACAAAAAATGCCCTAAATCACTCAAATACATAATCAAACATTAAATTTTAAATATTAGATTGTGTGCAGAAAAAATAAAAAATATTTTTGAAAGAAGAAAATATTATGTTTAAATTTCAATACAGAGAAAAATGTAAATTATAAATATTGAAAAAACAGAGTTGAAATCACTCAAAGTTATCGAAATCCCTAATGCTAATAAAAATTATCATTAACTTTAGATTTATATAGTTTTCTATTAAAAGTTCAATAGATATGTGCATAATTTTTGCTTTATTTACTGGAAATTTCTAGTGTTTTTATATAGGACAGTTTTGAATCTTAACTTGTGCACAACTAATTTTCATCAACATTTTCAATTACCAGAATTCTTTTTAATTTTTTAATAAATATTTCGCTTGTCATCTAACATTTTAGAAATTTAATTCTATGTTATATATTTCCCATGCTTAAGTATATTTTTTTGTGAATAATGTATATGTATATATATATATATATATAGTAACGAATTTATATTAAATTTAATGAAATTTGAAAATATAATTACGTAATTATCAGTATTAAATTTACAAATGAACAAGAATTCTAAATTAGAGAACATTACAAAGAATTATTTTCAAAAGACCGAATTTGTCAGTAACTTTTACACGATAAACTTATATGTTAGTTTTTAGCGTAGAATATAAATTCAGTAAGTAGTGTTTAACCTTAAATATAGCGCAAAATGGAGTCATTTATTTATTTTTATTTATTTACTTTTAATGTTATTTATGTTATTAATATTGACGAATTTATTTAAGTTAGACAAAATTATAAAAAAAATTTTAGAACATATTTCTATACAAACAAGAAAAAACAAAATTTTTATTAGAAACTAATTATTTATTGTTTTAATTTTGGGACCAATTGTAATCATACAAATAGACAATGATTTTGATTTTATTAAACCAAGGTGCCATATTTTAATGTCAGTTAGTGACAGATGTGTTAAGTTTAATTGCGGAACATTGGAATTAACAAATTCGTTTGTTGTTAAAATTAATTTTAAGTATTTAAAAAAAAAGTTTATTTAATACCCTGAACGTCCCTGACATTTACGTATGAGTTCATTTATTTGTGTTTTAAAATTTATTTATATATTTATTTATTTAATTTGCAACCAATTTAATTACTAATTTCTTATGATAAATTTAAATTTTTAAATAAATTTCTGTATTAAATTTTTAAAACAAGGAACCGAAACTCATTTTATTTGGCCTGTCAATAATAAGTAGATAGACAATAGAACTTAATAAACAGTTCTGAATTAATTCCTCTAGCGATGGAACAGCAAACTGATGTGATTAGCTGTCCTCTTTCTCCTGAAACAACTTTTCCAACGGGTTTTTTCCTTTGATGGTTAAAACTTTTGGTGTCTTGTTTAGAATTGAAGCATTCCAGTTTCATCCATATTAAAAATTGTTTTTCCTGTAAATGAATATTTTTCAACGAGTTGTTGAAGATTATTAAAAAACCTAGATACCTGAATGATATAAAATCCGATAGCACGAGCCACGCTTACTTTTTCTGGTTGTCTAAGGGATAAATTAGATTTTTTGCAAAATGTTATGACCCATTTTTTTTCAACAAGCTTTGTTGTTTTGTTAAAAGGTTTTTTAACTTTTATTTCTCCAGCGAACTGATATGTAAGAGTGCGTATGTCTTTCATAGTCACTCCATAAAAAAGTTGATCTAGCTCTTTGATTCTTTTTACTAATTCAAGTTTGTGTCGAAAACTGACTTGAAGTGACCTAAAGAACTTGGAATATTTCCTAACTTTAAACTTTTTCTTAACCTTGATTCATTTAAGTCATATTCTCTATCTATAGATCTTTTAGACTGACCATTTTTTAGTTTTTCTTTAATTTCGTCCAATATTTCTTTTGTTAACTTTAATAGACGGTCACTCTTACGTTTGTAAAAAGGTTCCATCTAAAATCAAAATCAAAAACCATTTATAACCTCACTTATAAGAATATCAAATACCAAATTCTAAGCAAAACTGAGAATCCAATATTACTAAAAGTTATAGTGGCAGATAATAAAACGCAAAATACGCAATAAAATTCTTTTGCCTCTACCGATTATCACGAAAGGTACTTAGATTTGATTTGTTGCTTATAAAAATATAAAAACGAACTGGTCTACACATGGTACTTGGTTGAGAGTCCTGATGCGTTCTGTTAGATTACTCTCACTCTTTGGTATTTTCACAGAGACTAAAAAAAATAAAATCACAAAATACACTAGTTCGCTTTTCAGATAGTACTTGTAAGCTCCTAATTGCAAATTTTAGAACCAAACAAGAGTAGAATATTAATTTGTAACGACTGCCCATTTATTATAATTTTCTATATTAGGAACTATAAATACTAACTATTTTTAACGTTAAAATACTCAACAGCTCTATAAGAGTATATTAAATGTCTTGACATTCATTGCCTCAAATACAAATCTCGACATGTGAATTCTTGAGCACAACCTAAGAAAAAAATATTCAGTGTGTCCTGTTGGTGTAAATTTTAAAGTACAAACTTTGTAACTGTTTCCGTGGTTTTTGACTAATATAATCTACCAAGATTATAAATTTTTGTTGAATCTAACAAAAAGGAAGAAAATAATTTTTCCAATACCTCTGAGATATTTCCTGATAGAATGTAAAAAGTAGGTTCACTGCGAGATCTTAATTTGAGATCGTAACTGTTATTATACACTTTTGTCGGGCAATTTGTTTTGATATTTATGTTTATTAGAAAAATAATGTCGTTAGGAGCAACAAATGCTTTTAAAAGAGAGTTGGTACATTTCTCTAAAAATAATTTTCCTTTAGTAAATTAATATTTGTTCTAGCAAACTTTATAGAAACGAAAACCAATAAATAAAATGTCATCTTTAAATATGTCATATTCTCTATATAAAATATTCAATATCCTAATGGCGTAATTAACCTGTAATTGACTAACAGTGATTTATTACAAAAATAAATATTTTATTAAGTGCAAAACCTAATGCATATATATTAAAAAACAATTTATTAGACCTATTTTTGTTTTAAATGATTAGAAAATGTACTGTGTATATTTAAATAGTTTATGAAGGATGTCCCAAGATTCTACAATTCTACAATTGAATAAAGAAAAATAAAAAAGAACGACTAATTTATTATGTGTTTGAAATACTAACTAAAGGAATAATAATTATTTGTATTGCAAATACTACAATATCTATAGACCAGTGCTGTAGAACATCCGTATATAACATGTAATAATAAATATTATAGTAAGGATCGTTTCAGTATTTTTACAATACGTGTATGTCAGGTACATTAAAGTTTCCTATTGATTGATGGTTTCTTTAAATGGCAATAATAAAAATAATCTCATATTATTGTAATATATTTTTAATTTCAAGAATCTCAAAAAATGTCTGATTTTTTTTAAAGGATTAATATATTAATTTGTGTATAGAATTGCGTATGTTATTCATTTATAGTAATGAAATTATCAAATGTTCAAGTGCTTTCTAATTTGTGTGTGCCCAACGTTTAGAACCAATTGTAACAGGATTTTTTCTAGGGACTTTTAAATTTTATAAACTAAATAAATTAAAAATAAAACATCGAAAAAAATAATAATGAAAGGAAATATAAAGACGAGAAAAAACAAATAAACAAAATCTCGTTGTGAATCTTTATTCTATGGATCAATCTTATGATGTTACTATTTTCACAATTTCCATAATTAATGGCTTCATTTCAATTACTTACAAAACTATTGAAAATTACTTTTTCTAAATTAGCCTCTAGTTATAGGGAGCGTCGGCCCTAATTCAAAGGGATCAGCAGCCAGTCTTGGACTATGCAAGATCATCTTATAGAAGTTTATAAATATAATAAAAGTAAGTTCTTAGTTTGTCGGCAAATTGTAAACTTCGCTCTTATAAAAGAAATATTTTTTTCAAAAAAAGTATTTTCTCAGTCATTAATATATTTCGCTAATGTTCATACATATAAATGTTATTAAAGTTTAAGCGATTTAGTTCATTCCACGGACCCTTTAGTGTCTATTTAAAATTATCTATTCAGAAATTTAAATTAAAAACTTTTATGTATTTATGGATAATTAAGTTCAATAAATGGCAAATTCCTATGAATATGAAACGTCCCTTTGCGAGAATTCTCAGCCTTCTCAGGTTTCAAAAGTTTCACACAGCTGTAATCTCCTGACCTAGCAAATTAAAAATGGGAGAATGTTTTCGTTCAAGGTAAAGAAAATATTAACTGCTCTCACACCAAAGTGACAGAAAGCATTTCATTACATTAAACTACACTGAAACATCACTTACCTAGAGTAATTAGGAAAAAACTATATTTTTTGATTACATCGAAGCGGCAACCGTACGGTGAATTAACAACTTTCAAATATTTTGAAGATTAAAGAAATATTACTTACTTTATGCAAAAATGATATGGATTTCCTAATTAAATACTTAAGTTGTAACTTATTGACAAAAAAAATTGTGGCTTGTTAAAAAACTACTCTTCGCCAGATGCCAAGAAGAAAATTTCTATGATAGCCTTACTAGCTCAATTCACTTCTGTGATTGGCTACTGCTTCGGAGAGTGGAGTAGGTTAAGCAATAGAATAAAATAAAATGTAACTAATGAGTGTTGTTTACTGGGGGAATCTTAGTGCCCAATATGAAAGGACAATTGCTGATAAGTTGCCCCAGTAGTATTACGAGGTTCACAGATAAATTATTAAGAATATTATTAAATATTTTCAATATTATGACAATTTTCTCTAATTTAGTTACTTTACTTATAGAAATATATCCCTCAATGCAGATTCTGGATAGACTTCTGGTCTCCAAGATGGAGTTATAAAAAGAAACGTTCTTACTTGTGATAGCAGTGCACCCGGTATGGTTTTGCTAAACCTGGGGGGTGAGGGGGGATGGCTAAACTGCTGAATCCGTATGACAGTCTACGGATGGTGTTACGGTACTAATAACTACTGTAGAGTGCTGCTACTACAATTAGTGGCCAGAGAGGCCTAAAACAGAGAGTAAATTATCCCCAGATGGGTAGATCGACTCAATCAAGTTTATACCTGTTATGTAGATGGTAATATGAATATCCTGAATTTCCAGGCTTCTCCGGATAAATCCCGAACAAATCAAATAATAAAACCTAATGCCCTAGTAATAGGTTCGAAAACCATTCAAGACGAATAGAAAAGAAGAAGCTTAGTTTAAGGTTAATAACCTGCAGAAGTCAAGATTGTAAACAACTAATTAAATTATTTTTCAATAGTCAACATTAAAATTTAAACTTGTGTCTTTGTCAAGTGAGTAACAGCTATTATGATTTTCGTAAAGTGAGTATTACTCTTATTATTATACAAAAATATAACTAATACTATTCAAACCTGTAACAGGCTTCTGTTCGATGTGGCGTACATGACGATATCTACTCATTTTACCTTAATTTTCAGCCCTATATGAAGAGAATGGCTGATTTATTAAAAACAGTATATTTTAATTTTCTAACTTCATCACCCCGTAAATCAGAAAGGAGTGATCTTCGATACATTATTGTAAAGCCAAATATTATTAGATATTTTCTTTAATTTTATTAATAAATAACTTTTGCTGTTGAAATTAAAGAGGACGGTTTTAGAAATTTCTTAGAAATAACTATCAAAACAGAAACTGTAATCTTCAATATTCTATTTATCGAAAATATGACAAACATGACGATCCCTAATGACTCAAATCACCCCGTGTCAGCTTAATTAGCAGTTTAAAATTCGTTTGTACGTACAGTTTTTTCAATACCAATGAATGGAGATGATTTTAAAAGTGAAATATATAATAATCATACTCTACATAATATATCCGACATTTCTTGTGTTATCTGATAATGCAAAAAGAAAATGAAGGATATTATGTGTAAAATGTCGGTCAATTCTTGTCTTATCTGACAATGTCATAGAGCGAAACGTGTCTTAAGAATATCTAAAAGCATTGAAAAACCATGGAAATTTAGGATACGTGTAATCTATCTTTTAGATTTATATTATTAATAATTATTACCTCCTGAACGAACATTTAAAATTTGGCCCATTATTTAAAACACCCTATGTATTAGCCATTTGTATACAATAAACAATTATTGTAACTCTGTAACTGTAACTCAAAGCGTGTTGCTGTCACTAGTGTTTCATCATTAAGCGAACATATTATGCGATTCAATGTGAAAATTTATCTTCCAATTAAAAAATATGGAAAATGAATTCGCACAGTAACACACTCAGTATTTAAAGAATAGAATAGCTCAGGATTTGGCTGACAAAAAAGTCATTTCAAAAACACTGAAATAAATATTTTTATTTTCTTATTTCTTTATTAAATAATACACAACAAACTCGAAGCACAATAAAAGACAACTTAATAAAATACAAAAAAAATAAACATTAAGCGTAGTTCAAAAGGCACACTGAGATATTAATAAGCAGCATTTTCTGCAATAAAGCCGAATGCATATTTATATTTGTGTCAAATTTATCGCATTGGTATTGAACACATAATTTCACCAATTTGATAGATATTAAACACTTTAAAAAATGCACCTATAATTCGAGACCAATACAAAGTACATTAAGTGATTATAATTATTTGTTAGGATATAAAGTACGAATTTTCCTTCAGAATTATGGTAATAAAATGGTAATAGTATCAGAGCCAACGGCCAACATTTTTTACTTATAGCAATATGGTCAAAACCGTATAAAATCTATAGATTCGATTAACCTAAACCAACACACAGTATTTTTCAGAAATTATCCACGTCACGTCTTTCTTCGATTGCGTTTTCAAAACTATTAAAGAATTTTACCGAATTTGAATGATAAGTGTCAGATACTGAAAATACGTTTTTCAGATACTTATAGTATCAAGCATACACAGGAAAATGTTTGAAAAAACAAAAAATCAGATACGCAAAAAATGTTGCCTACTGGCATCAATCCAAAAAGTTGAAACCTCTTGAACATGATAAAATGAATTAGTTGTTTCAACCCTTATTTTGTGGAAATTATCCTAATAAAATATAAAAAGATAAATTGTACTTATCTGAATTTCTACCCTATTACAAGGCTTTTTAAAGTATTTGTCAGACCAAGGTTTCATCACACATTGTGATAAAACGAGTTGCCCAAAGAAGAAAAGATTCATATCCGACAAATTTGATGTGGCACTACATTGGTCAGACAATTTTTCAATTTAGAATTTTTACTAAAGTTACGAACTGCACTGTACAACCCGCCACTGACACTACCGTTTACTGAATCCGAAAACGACAGAAAAGACCATATACATGGTGCGACGCCTATAAATCGAATATTTTGAAGACAAATTTTTGTGAAAAAATGTTGAAACAAGTCAATTTTTATGCCAAGGGTAATTGTGCATTAAATTATTGAAAATAGCTTACTAATGTACCGTCGTAATTTAGAATAAGTAACAGTTTTTGTATACATACATCGGCGAAATTTACTGACTTGATACGTAAATATTTAAAAAACCGTTCTCAACACAGGAGCCATACAAGAACCGTGGCATTTAGCATCGGGGCGTTTACCGGGTGGTTTCTAAATGTTTTTTTTTACATTTTTGATCTTAAAGATGACATCGAAAATATCTGAAAATAGTATATTAGTAATCCTGATATCATTACAAAAGATTTAAAGAAAGAAATTGAATGGGCTACTATTAAATAGTACGTTTTTCATATCACATGTTTTGAAATAATATCACCTGCCTATTTTTGTTACATAGCAGAAATGTTCTCCCCCGTCGCTGTCATCTTTTTAACCGTTACTACTCATCTGGTAGGGTTCAGAATTATCTAATCTAACGATTTTATATGGTTTTTGCCGTATAACGATAGGACATGGTTTTGGTCTTGGGCTATTGAACTATAAATATATAATGTTATAGTTATTATCCAAATATAACGGTAACCATGTCTTTTCGAAAAGGTATTCTGCTAAAATACTTCCAGTAATTATCAAGGTAAATAAACATATTCATTGTTAATATACAGATCACGATCAATTTAATTTGAAGAAACCTTGGATGCCTTAGTCAAACCCATTTTCATGGAAGAATTTGGTAATTCGATTCTGATATTTATAATTTGGAAGCTGTTGTTACTTCTCCTTAATAAAATAAAACATTTTTCTAGTAATAATAAATAGATTTTAGGAGCAATATTAAAATAAATATATTGTAATATGAATTTAGAAGTTTATTTTGCTTAGCAGAATGGTTTTACCTTCACATAAAACACTAACTAGAATAAACATAGAATAAAAGTAGTATTAACTTTTTTCTGATTTTACGACTACAATTAACATAAATAAACCTTATTAAAATAGAGCAAATAAGACCATATTTGGTGTAGAATACTCATTAGTAAGTAAACAAGGGTATATGTTATACTGCACATCAGTTTTATTACTCGTAAAATATACAATTAAATCATATTTTCTTGTTTTCAATTCAGTTTTAGCATAAGAAGATAAAGAAGATATAACTGAAATATAATTAACTACTTCAACATGAATGAATCTTGGTGTACTTGGTGAAAATTTATGTCATAAATAATAATAATATTTTCGGTTTTTGATTATAATCAAAATTTAGTAAACATAATGTTTATCACTTGCATCTGACAGTTCTACACTATAGTTTATCTAACAAAATTATTTCCTGGTAAAAATTAGAAAATTTGTAGCCAGGTGGATATTTAAGACTATAATAATTTACGTTACTAGTTTAATTGGCAATTTGTTTTAAAAATCGTGGAGAATGTTTTATAAATTTTTCTTTTTTATTTTGAATAATCATGCAACTAAAATTGAAGAAACAAATTTTAAATAAGCGAAAATTAATAAATGGAGTATTATTTTAAGATTTTTGCTATTCATCAATAGTCAAGTACAAATCTTAATTAAGTGCGAAATTTAATACGTATTCATTAAAGACAATTTTTGAGAAACCATTAGATGAACTAAACTATGATAAAGTGTAGATGGTCCTCCAAGGGGGAAGCTAAGACTCGTTTCCGATATGGAATAATAAATAATAAATTTAATCTAAGATTTATCCAGTGCATCTGAATGTTCATGAAATTGATTCATATTTATTCAGCAACTCTTTTTAACTTGGTAACATGTTTTTTCTCTAACAAGAAATGTGTAATGAATTCCAAGCACAGTACAAAACAACTCAATGAAATACAAACAAAATAAATTAAAAAAGTAGATAAAAAGACCTCCATTTTTAGAGACTGATAAGGATATTTTTCTTTTGCAAGGGACAAAGCATATTTATATTTTCTCTCAAATTTATCGGATATATATCTGACAATCCCAGCTTCATATAATTTCATTAACTTCATATTAAGCACTTCAAATAATGGATGGCCTCTTCGAAAAACTAACACAAAATACAATAAATCATGGAAGTCTTCTTCTAGAACAAGAAGCACAGATTTTCCGTCTGAATCAAGGTAATAAAGTGGTATGTAATATTGTAGTTCTTTAACAAACCTCGCGGTTACCATATCTTTTTGGAAAGCTGTTCTATTAACACATGTCCAGTAATTATCAGAACAAACAACTATGTCCGTTTTTGCTACTGCGCGATCGATTGAATTTGAAGAAGTTTCCAATGTATTAACTAAATATTCATGTGTCAAGCCTACTTTAAAATAACATTTTGGTATATCCGATCTAATTTTTATAGTTTGATAGCTATTGTTGGCTCTCATTAAATCAAACATTTTGCTTTTATAAACAGATGTCAGGATAATAGTAAAAATTAAATAATTTACAAAAAGAAGTTTGAATGATAATAAATTGGTCCTTAGAATAGCTGTACCTTCAAATAAAACACTAAATAGGATATATATTACGGAGCCAATTTTTCTGTCAGGTATTAAATATGCTACTAAATTAAATAGAGCATAAAAAAGTAGAAAAACAGCAAGAAAATACAACCATACGACTGTAGAATACTCATATGTAAAAACCATCCATTTATTATATTTTACTAGATTAGGAACTATCAACACTAGTTTATCTTGTATTACCCCAAAACTTTTTTCAATGAGCGCATATTCTGCAATCCTATCAGTCAACCCAGACACATACAAATCATATTTTCTTGTTTTAAATTCAGATGAAACCATAATGGAAGAGGATGGAGGTATAATTTCAGTATAATTAATCTTTAGGTTTAAGTTTGTTGCAACTAAATTGACTAATTCAATTAGAATACCTTCTTTCTTACTAATAACATATGGAGGTGCAATTCCATATAAAACTTTAAGTACACTAAATGTTTTTACTGTCATTTCTTCAAATACATATCTTGAAAAATGTATTTCTGAACACAAATCAATTAAAACATACTTACCTTTATTTCTTTTGGTAAATTTTACACCATACACGTAGTAGTTGTTATTAGTATTTTTGGTTACAATTAAAACGTGATAAATAAAATATTTGTTCAATAAATCCAAGAGCTCCGTACTGAGACCATCTACCAACAGTATACATTTTTTCCTTGAATTCAATAACGATGAAGAAAATAAGTTTTCTAATACATCTGAAATATTTCCTGATAAAACGTAGTAAGTAGGTTGCCAATGGGATATTAATTTAGGATTGGAAGTTGTATCGTACCGGTTTGATGGACAATTTGTTTTGACATTTGCATTTATTATCAAAGCAAAATCATTAGTTGTAACAGTATAATCTAGAAGAGTGTTGGTACATTCCGGTAATTCATTTTTGATAAACACCCAATTAAAACTTCGAGAAATAAATTTTAACAAAACAAAAGCCAATAAACACCATTTCATTTTAAGAAATTATACATGTAGACAATAATATTTTTTACTCCGGATTCAGTTACGTTAAACCTTATGACATAGACTAATATTTTAATAGCTACTCACCAATAGTGACAAACACAAACTAATTTATTAAGTAGACAGCTTGATACACATTTAGAAACATTTTATTAGTTTGTTTTGGATAACCGCTAGAAATTTTAAACTAAGGGGATGTATAGGTTGTCCCCCAATCAGGAAACTGAGTCTGGTATATAATGTGAAATAATAAATTTAATATGGTAAATAAAATATTTGTGGAATACATTTGAGATTTCCGCACAAAGGTGATTTTACTCCACCATACTCTTTTTTGAATTTATTATTATTAAAGGAAAAAAGTTTCCTAATACTTTTTAGATATTTTCTGTTTAGTTCAAGTTCTGTAGTCCCACTACAACGACCTTACAGATTTAATCATAACAGATGTTATATACGCACTAGCAAATAAATCAAATCAAAGCAACGGCAGATGTAATAGCCATACTGGGAATCAACTCTACCGGCCCACTTTACAAAATAAAAGTCTTAAGAATCATCACCAGGAGACTTTACTGAATTGGTGGAATGGAGTACTGTTAATGGACGGTACCCTACACAATCCAATGAGTTCTTATCACATTTACTAGTTAGTGTCGTCTTTATTTATTTGAGTAGATTGTAAATTTCTAAATAAAAAAAGTTATGTAGTATAGATTTCTAGGTAGTTTGTTTTGATTTTTTAGAAAAATAAAACTGTTAAGAATAACAGGTCACTGTTAAGATGGAATTCAACATTTATTTAGGAATCTATGGTTAATATTTTGTTTGATGCATTAAATACATTTGTTTATTGCTCATTAGTGGCGTAGTGTCTTAGGTATATTGAAATTATATATTGTTCTTTTCTAAGAAAAAAAAATAGATTACACCTTACCAACATTATTATAAAATAAATGTAATATTATATAGATATATCAATTTCTGAAGAAAAATAAAAAAATCTTTATAAGAAATAACAAACAGTTCCCTCATTGCATAGATAAAATATAGCCATGTGAGAAATTCAGATACCTCCTCCATAAAATACATTTCTTGCAAAAGCTGCAACATTGCTGCTATCTCTGGGGTATGTGAAATGCATCGTGACAACTCACAGGTACACACAGTTGTTTGTGTATTTCTCTGTTGGTGTGCATAATTGAAAGTGAATTTGCCCAGCATTAGAAATGGAGGCAAGCAAAAAAGAGGAGAGAATTGTGGTTCCTTTTTTGGCAGATGAGGGTGCTGGAACACGTTAAATTCATCATCGCATATCCTCTGGCACTGATAAGTGTACACCAGTGGCATAAGAGATTTCTAGAAAACACACACGTTAGTGCGAGACGATTCCGGTAAAGATACGATGACCTTTTCTTCTTTTAATGCAAGGGCCCTCTGCTTGTCCACTTGAAATCACAATAAATGCGAAGTGCTAAGAAGATGCTTTACAGAAATTGAAGCTGGCTATATAGTCGAGATGCAGTAGTATATTGTCGGATGAAAATATCCTTTCGTATGTTTCGCGTGTTTATTTGCTACAACTTTTGCAAATTTTCTGGATCTGTAGACAATGTTAAAAGAAATAAGCTTAGAATTTTAGATGAGGCATCTCATATTGAAGTGATCGGTTATTTTGTGGCAGATCCAACTACTTCCACAGTTTCAAATCAAACTGGAATATCGATTGACTCAGTAAACAAGGTACATAAGTTTCATCCTTATACACTGCAAATACATCAAGAATTGTATTTGACCAAGCAACAAGTGAGCAAGCAAAATTGTCGTTACTGGTCAGATGAAAACTTCCATCTATTCTGAGAAGGCCATACTCAACACCTCCAAAAATTAAATGTCTCGGCAACAATGTTAGAGAACACCATAATAGGTCCTTTATCTACAAACGGTTCTCTTACCGGGGAGGTTTATTTCAATATGCTGCAAGACATAGTTGACGTATTACCGAATCATTGGAAAATCTAGTAGATCAGCATGGACATCCTTTACTCCAAGAAGACCTAATCCACTTTCAACAAGATGGTGCACCTGCGCACTATGCTATACCTATGCTTAATTGGTTGAATGACATATTTCCTGACAGGTGGATAGGAAGAAGAGAGGCCATACAATGGCCTGCAAGATCTCCTGATCTTAGTCCAAATGACTTCTTCCTATGGGGTTATCTCAAATCAGTGGTTTACAAAACAGCACCACTAAATCTTCAAGATCTCCAAAATCGTATAACAACTGAGTGCAGAGCTATTTGGCGAGAAATTTTTGAAAAAATGCGCGAGGAATTTCTGCACCGTCTTTATTATTATTTGGAAAGAAATGCTGAATATTTTCAACACTTAATAAAATAACAAAAGTTTACTAGCTAGATATTCCTATTAATTTTTTCTTTTTTCTTTTCCTTTTAATAGTTTTGTAAAATTTCAACCAATTTCCAAAAATGATGCACTGATGTATACGCCACGAAAAAGGCTTTCAAATGATAACAAGTGGGGCAGTTCTATTTCAGATTTTAAAATAGGGGTTAGGAGGATAAACATATCAAGACCACTTAACTGTCAAAATTGATGAAGATAGGAAGTTTGACATCTTTAAATGTGAAGTTATTCTAATCATTTTAATTTTGTTACTAATTATCATATAATTTTAAGCAATTTATGGAAAAATGGTTTTACACTGGAGCTAATTTCAGTGGGATACTTGGTTGATTTGTTTTGTACTTTCTATTCTCCTTTCTTTTAATGATAGCTGTCGTCATATCTCCTAATTATGTTTTTATGTATTGTGCTTTTTTTAATATTGCTACCTCTAATATTGGTCAGATGAATCTTTCTTCATTTATTCTTTCCCTAGATTCATACTAGTTAGTTTTCTTCTTGCTTTTCTTTTATTCAAATTATTAATTGGTTAATATTTACAGATTTTTCCGTTTTTTCTAAAGTTGCTTTATATATGTTTACAATTTTTTGCATTGCTTTTTCCTTGCCCTTGTGATAATTAAGTCATCAACATAGCAAAGTTCTTATATTTCCACTTTATAATTTTTTCAATATTTTCTGTGCTTTATCCTCTTTTAAACTTTCTTTAATACAGTAATTTAACAAAAAAAACTCACAAACTGGCTTAAAATAATACAATTATACCGAAGACACTTTCAAACATTTTTCTCCCTTTTAATCATTCATAGTGTATTTAAACTATAATTACCTTTCGTTAGGAGTTCCGTTGCTTTTAATTTTTAGTGGCGTCCTTCTCTTTTTAATTTAATTATTGTAGATCTAAAAGGTCAAGGTGCATATACATTTTATATTATCTTATAACTTTCCCTCTCAGGTGTTTCTAGATGAAATCGTCATTTCCTCAGTTTTACTAAAAAATATAAATACCATTTAGAATTAGCTGTAGATATCTTTCATATTATGAGAAGGGACTAGAATGGAATTTGTATGTATAGAAGAAGTGTCCAAAAAAACAAAAAAAATATTATTTATTTACTTTATTTTTTAGCGATCTTATCTTTAATCCAAAATCTATAATGAATTCCACACACAAAGCAGAAAAACTTAATGATATACAAATAAAATAAATAATAAAAGTAGTTGAAAATACATTCATAGTTAAAGATTGATAAGGAGCTTTTGTTTTAGAAACGGATAAAGCGTGTTTATATTTCCTTTCAAATTTGTCGCAAATGTATTCAACAAATCCAGCCTCATATAATTTTATAAACTTCTTATTAAACACGTGAAATAAAGGACGTCCTCTACGAAAAGGTAGTACGATGTACAATAAGTCCTGGTAATCTTTTTCTAGAATATGAAGCATTAATTTTCCTTCTGCATCAAGGTAATAAATTGGTATGTAATATTGTAATATTTTAAGTGTCATTCCGGTCACCGTGTCTTTTTGGAAAGTGGTTCTGTTAACACACTCCAAGTAGTCATTAGGACAAAAAACCTTATCCATTTTTGTTACACCACGATCAATTGGATTTATAGAATCCTCTAATATCTTAACTATATATTGACCTGGCAAACCTATTTTGAAATGAGACTTTAGCATTTCGGATCTAGTATTTACAATTTTAAAGCTGGTGTTGGTTCGCATTAAATCAAACATTTTGCTTTTATAAACAGATGTCAGGATCAATGTAAAAATTAAATAGTTTACAAACAGAATTTTAAATGATATTATCTTGCTTCGTATAATAGCAGTACCTTCAAATAAAATACTAAGTAGAATGTACGTTATGGAGCCAATTTTTTTATCTGGTATTAAAAATGCTACTAAATAAAACAAGCTATATAAAAACAGAAAAAAACCTAGAAAATACAACCACACTTCTGTAGTATACTCATGTGTAAAAACCATCCATTTATTAGAGTGTACTATATTAGGAACTATATATACTACTTTATCTTGTATTAATCCAAAAGATTTTTCGACATGCGGATTTCCACTAGCTCTATCATTCCAATATGAAAGATATAAGTCATAATTTATTGTTTCAAATTCAGGTACGACATAATAAGGAGCAGTTATAGGTTCTGTGTTTGTATAATTAAGCTTCAAATTTAAATGGGATGCAACCATATTTACTAATTCAGTAAATATTCCTTGTTTCTTATTAATAACGTATGGAGCAACTTCTGCATATAAAACTTCAAGGCTTTTAAATGGTTTTGCACTAATTTCTGCAAATATTGTTTTCGAAATCTGTAATCTTGTACATGTATCAACTAAGGCATATTCAGTTTGACGTCCTGGTATAAATTTTAAACTATATACTCGGTAACTTTTTCCATTATTTTTGGTTACAATTAAAACATTATAAATAAAATACTTATCTAGTGTGGATGATAGTTCCACACTAAGTTTATCTATCAAGATTACAAACTTTTTTCTTGAATTCAGTAACATAGAAGAAAATAATTTTTCTAATACTTCTGAGATATTTCCCGATAAAACATAGAAAGTAGGTTGCCAAGTTATTATAAATTTAGAGATGTACCGTGTGTTACACTGATTTGACGGGTAACTTGTTTTCATATTTGTGTTTATCATCAAAATAAAATCATTGGGTGCAACAAGGGTTTTTAAGAGGGTGTTGGTACATTCCTCCAAATCATTTTTATTAATTATTAAATCAATATTTGAAGAAACAAACTTCAGAAAAACGAAAACCAATAAATAATTCATTTTCGAAAAGTAAAATCAATTTTGTTTGTTCTTCTGTATTTAACATCTGTATCTAAGAAAAATCAATGTTAGTTCTGGGTAAACCTTCCTAGAACACAAGGCACAAGGTTTATCATTGTTATACTTAGAAGTTGTAGTTTTTAATTAACTCTTTAATCTTTGGTAGTGGCAATTTTACGTTCATATATTCGATTTTAATTATTCTAATCAGTCTCTATCTATATGTAATAACCTATATAAGCTAAATGTTTTGTTTTTTTATGTTTGATGACTAATCATCTGAAGTAGTACATTAAAAAGAAAGTATATTACCTATGTATGTATAGAGCTTGTAAATATATAACGAACACCTTCATTTATTACCAAATAACTAGAGTTCCACTGTTCCCAAGAAAAGTTACATGCAGTGAATCTATTATGTAAAAATAGATTGAAGCGGAATATACAAAGTGATTATTTAAAAATAATTAATAAACAATAACAGTTAGTGATATTAATATGATTACAAGATACGACTAAAATGTTAAAATTTAAATGCTATCACCCGATTATGGTAAAAAGTAGGGTATTAAGGTAGTTCCAATTAGAAATGAAAATTCTGTAAAGGGTTTTTTTGGTATAATAGAATATAGTTGGGCGGATGGGAAATTTTAATACTTTAAATGAGAGGCGGGTCTGAAAATTGCTTAAAGCTGAACGCAATAAGATACGAAGCCGATAAACGATTCTTCCGTTTTCTCCCCGTTCGTGTAATTTACCCGTCATTGTTTTTGCTTTCTTTTTTGCAGTATCTAAAACAAAAGTGAAGAAAAGTGGATCCAGAATAATACAATTCTCCCAAAGACCCTTTTGAGCATTTTCTTTTCTTTTGGGTTTATATATACAATATATGCATGAAATGTGAATTCCTTTTATTAATAGTTTTTTATTTTTAGCGACTTACTTTTCTTAGTTTTATTAATCTAGATCTAAAAAGCAAAAGTGCATATATGTTTTATTTTGTCTTATGACTGTTCTTCTCATATGTTTATGAATGAATATTGCATGGTTATTGTCTCTATTTAGCTGAAATCTGGATTGGCTCTAGAAATCTTTAATTTTCAGAAGAAATTAGATTGGAATTCAAATGAATATAGTTCTCTAAATAATTGAAAATAAGTACTGTATTATTGATTTATTTTATTATTTTGTGACAATCTTTACATTAAGACAAAATGTAAAATATATTCCAAACAGAGTACAAGAATATTTAATGACACACAAACTAAATAAATAATAAAAATAGTCTTAAACACACTCATAGTTAAAGATTGAATAGGGAAATTTCATTTTAGCAAGGGACAAAGCATATTTATATTATCTATCAAATTTATCGCAAATGAATTGGACAAACCCAGCCTCATATAATTCTATAAATTTTTTATTAACCACTTTAAATAACGGATGTCCTCTACGAAATGGTAATATTACGTATACTATGCAATGGTAATCTTTTTCTACAACATGAAGCATTAAGTTTCGTTCTGAATCAAGGTAATAAATTGGTATGTAATATTGTAATTGTTTAACCAATCTACCTGTTACGTTGCTTTTTTTATTTTTGATGATTAATCACCTCTAAATACCACCACTTACAACAACAAAGGAAAGTGTATTGTTACATATAGAAATAGCTAGTGTCAAAAGGTTTTTATGAAAATTTTACACCTCTATTTTATAACCAATCAAATGCTTTTATTTTAAATGGTTTCTATGGCAACCACCAAAATTTCCGGACATTTTTCTCTTGGTGGGTACCCTAGATGAAATTACACTGGAAATTTTTTTGACCTATAGAAGCGCTTATATGTGCATGACATAACGACTTGACGGTGTTATTTTTATTTCATGTCTGTCAAGTTTTGAAATTTTATGCTGTAAAATTTTCTTACCGAATACCACACGTGCCTAAATTATTATCAGGAAATTTTTTAGGCACTAGTGGTATTATAAGTGAAAATTTTATACTCCATTTCACAAAAAATGCCCTAAATCACTCAAATACATGATCAAACATTAAATATTAAATATTAGATTGTATGCAGAGAAAATAAAAAATATTTTTGAAAGAAGAAAATATTATGTTTAAATTTCAATACAGAGAAAAATGTTAATTATAAATATTGAAAAAAAGAGTTGAAATCACTCAAAGTTATCGAAATCCCTAATGTTAATAAAAATTATCACTAAATTTAGATTTACATAGTTTTCTAGTAAAATTTCAATAAACATGTGCATAATTTTTGCTTCATTTATTGGAAATTTCTAGTGTTTTTATTGAGGACAGTTTTGAATCTTAAATTGTGCACAAATTATAATTTTGATCAACATTTTCAATTACCAGAATTCTTTTTTTAATATATATTTCACTTGTCATCTAACATTTTAGAAATTTAATTTTATGTTATATATTTCCCATGTTTAAGGATATTTTTTTGTGAAGAATGTATATATATATATAAATATATATATATATATATATATAGTAACGAAATTTATATTAAATTTAATGAAATTTGATAATATAATTACGTAATTATCAGTATTAAATTTACAAATGAACAAGAATTCTAAATTAGAGAACATTACAAAGAATTATTTTCAAAAGACCGAATTTGTCAGTAACTTTTATACGATAAACTTATATGTTAGTTTTTAGCGTAGAATATAATTTCAGTAAGTAGTGTTAAAAACTTTAACCTTAAATATAGCGCCAAATGGTTATTTGATTTTAAAATGCATATCAATCCTAGTCTATATAATGTTTTGGCAACCAATTTGAGCTTAAAACACTTAAAACAATAATTAATACATATAGATAATTTTAATGTTATTTATAATATTAATATTGACCGAATTTATTAAAGTTAGACAAAATTATAAAAAAAATTTTAGAACAAATTTCTATACAAACTAGAAAAAACAAAGTTTGTATTAGAAACTAACTATTTACTGTTTTAATTTTGGGACCAATTGTAATCATACAAATAGACAATGGTTTTGATTTTATTAAACAAATTCGTTTGTTGTTAAAATATTTTAAGTTATTTTAAGTATTTAAAAAAAGTTTATTTAATACCCTGAACGTCCATGACATTTACATATGAGTTCATTTATTTGTGTTTTAAAATTTATTTATATTTTTATTTACTTGATTTGCAACCAATTTAATTACTAATTTCTTATGATAAATTTAAATTTTTAAATAAATTTCTTTATTAAATTTTTAAAACAAGGAACCGAAACTCATTTTATTTGGCCTGTTCTTCTGTTCTTCATAAACAGTTCTGAATTAATAAACCCACTTTCAGGTAACATCATAATTGTGTCCTCTGGTGCTCCATAGATGAATTCTTTTTTCTCCCTCTTTCTACGATATATTAAGGCAGATGGTATGTAAAATCCTTTAGCGTTGGAACAGCAAACTGATGTGATTAGTATTCCTCTTTCTCCTGAAATAACTTTCCCAACGGTTTTTTTCCTTTGATGGTTAAAACTTTTGGTATCTTGTTTCGAATTGAAGCATTCCAGTTTCATTCATATTAAAAATTGTTTTTCCTGTAAATGCATATTTTTCAAGATTATTAAAAAACCTGCTTACTTTTTCTGGATGTCTAAGGGATAAATTAGATTTTTTGCAAAATGTTATGACCCATTTTTTCCAACAAGCTTTGTTTTTTTGTTAAAAGGGTTTTTAACTTTTATTTCTCCAGCGAACTGATATGTAAGAGTTCTTATGTCTTTCATAGTCACTCCATAAAAAAGTTGATCTGGCTCTTTGATTCTTTTTACTAATTCAAGTTTGTGTCGATAACTGACTTGAAGTGACCTAAAGAACTTGGAATATTTCCTAACTTTAAACTTTTTCTTAACCTTGATTCATTTAAGTCATATTCTCTATCTATAGATGTTTTAGACTGACTATTTTTTAGTTTTTCTTTAATTTCGTCCAATATTTCTTTTGTTAACTTTAATTGACGGTCACTCTTTCGTTTGTAAAAAGGTTTCATCTAAAATCAAAATCGAAAACCATTTATAACCTCACTTATAAGAATATAAAATACCAAATTCTAAGCAAAACTAGGAATCCAATATTACTAAAAGTTATAGTGGCAGAAACCAAAACGCAAAATACGCAATAAAGTTATTTTGCCTCTACCGATTATCACGAAAGGTACTTAGATTTGATTTGTTGCTTATAAAAATATAAAAACGAACCGGTCTACACATGGTACTTGGTTGAGAGTCCTGATGAGAATATAAAAATAAAATCACAAAACACACTAGTTCGCTTTTCAGATAGTACTTGTAAGCTCCTAATTGCAAATTTTAGAACTGTGTAACTTCCGGTTATCTACCTCATTTATACAGTTTCTCGATGCTTGAAAATACTCGAATCTTCCTGACAAGCAGTCACGAAGCGCAGAACTTTTGCTCTATCTAAAATATGGCGTTGTATACTCGCCGGTCTCTGGCAAGTCCCGATACGAAACTTTCCGTGTATTGTGCGTTGCGATTTATAGTAGAAAGCGCAAAGATCTGGCAACCGCTTGAAACGTTCGCCAATATGCTGATCAGAATCGGCTTAGGTTGTAGTTGTCATTTGGTGCTCAAAAAATGGGTTACTTGGAAGATTTTAGGGTAGTTTTAAACATTGGTATTTTTATAGATCTCGAGGTTTAGATTTCGAGAATTTGATTTTTTGTATTTGTTTTAGTCGAGGTTTTAGTAGTAGTTTTAATAAAAATTAATAGAATTTTCACTAAAAAGTGAGTTTTAGGTAGAATTTTTTTTAAAGAAAAAAATATTTCCTATTAAATTTTTACTAACTATTTAATGACCAAACTCTGACCTACACAGTAATATTTAATTGAAACTATAAAAAAATAAATAAGATTTCCATTGGTATGAAAGTATACATTTCAAAAAGATTAATATTATAGACATGTTTAGCTAACAAAAATATTCAAACTAATTAAGTATTATTAATAAAAAAATAATAACTCGATTTATTTGGTAGAAATACCTATACCTAAATGTCTACATTTCTAAATCACTTTCACAGTCACTAGGTTCCGAAATATCACTTTCGTCTGTATCGTCCAAATTTATTATAATTTTTTCAATGGTATTATTAAATGTCATATATTTGTCTTCAATTTTTTTAACATGTTGGATTGCGTTTTTCCAATTGTCAACAGTTATATCGTTAAATGCATTTCTTATTACATTGATGACACAAGAAGTGGACTTAGGAGAAGAGTTATTTGATCGAGAAATATTTTTTAACTGTGCCCATAACAATTCTATAGGATTGAGTATGCAGTGGTAGGGTGGTAAACGTAAAATTTTAAATCCTTGATTTATTGCGATGTTGTCAACAACAAATTCTGGTTTAAAATCAACTAACTGTAAAAGTTCCAACAACTGTTTTTTCGTGTAATCTTGTTCAAAAAATATATCATTCTCCATCAGAAAGTCTTGAATGACGGATTTAGTAGAATTGCTATTTGGTTTTTTTCGAACCAACCGGGAATGATACGGGGCGTTGTCTAAAACTATTACACTGTTAGTTTTCAGTTTTGGTAATAATGTAGTCTCCCACCACTTTTCAAATAGAGTACTTTCTATGTCCTGGTGATAGTCTAAACTACTATCCCGTACATCCTTTGCAGACAACAAGAGAGCTCCTTCTACCCAACCTGATTTTCCACCACAATGCAAAATACATATTCTTTTTCCTCGAGATGGAGGAGTGTCTACATTACATTTTGAGCTTCCATCAGTCCAACATTTTTTTTGGATATCGTGAGTGTCGAACCAGGTTTCATCTAAAAAATAAATGTCCCTGCCTTCTCGCCGATACTGAGTAATAGAATTAAGATACTCTATTCTCCATTTTACTAAACGGCTGGATTCCATGATGGTTTGTCTTTTGTCAATGGTTTTAAATTTAAAACCGTTGGATTTTAAAAATCTCCATAATGTCGTTTTATGACAGTCTTCTATTATCATTTTTTGTTTTAGACGTAAAAATAATGTGTTTAAAGTAGGAAAACTATTTACAGAGAACATATTATAAATCGTTTCTCTAATCGGTTCTAAAAGAACCTGTGGAATAGAATGAGATGACCCAGAATCCTTTCGCCTTTTTCTAGGTTGAACCCCTTCATGAATAATTTTGTATACAGTTGACTGTGGCACTTTTGTTAAAAAAACAGTTTCTTTTAGGGCTTCGGAGGAAGACAATTCATTTTTTAGCCCTGTAAATAAGACTTGTGTCAAAATCAAATATATTTTTATATTACATACGTAATATGTTTTACAGGTAAGTATAATTACAATTACTCACCAGAATAAACGTTTAGAACTATTTCCTTGGCATCACTAGAAAGATGACTACGCTTTCGGTTTTCGAATTCCTGTTTGTCCAAATTTATTTCGGAAGAACACTGATCACAATTCACTAACTCATTCATTTTCTATAATTATTTAAAATAGTACCGAACCACATAAACTTCAAAACTAAACTAAAGCGACCATGGTAAATTCGATCCTAAGACTACCTGTTCCCTTAATCCGGTAGATAAATTTCACTTTAAATTTGAATGCCTTAATCGTAATTGAATGCCTTAATCCATTTATTACAGTGTTATTAAGACAATTTGTGTTTCTAAATGACAGAAGAGAAAGCGACTTGACTCGGGGTTTTTCTGAAAACTTATCGCTGTCTAAGTTAATGACTATTCAAGTTCAAGAAAAACATCGAGTAAATAATCTCCTGATCATGAATTTGTAATACAGTTGTTCGTCAAGTCTTTAGTATTAAGAGAGGTAGATCAAATCCTGAATTTAACGTCATCAATTATTTTTCCCCTATACCTAATAGTCATTAACTTACGGATCGACACCAACAAAATCTGATAAACATTTTTACCTAATATTAATGTTATTACTATTTGTTCCCTGAACAACTATAAAACGGGATTTGACATTAATAAATTTTCGTAACCCATCTGGGCGCACCCTCCCTGTTTAGGCCAACGTACAAGCTTGCTTCATCTGTAAATCGAAACGATTTTCTACTATAAATCGCAATAGACAATAATTCAAAACTACAGTTTGTTGGTATGTTAAGTCAGCTAGTTCTTGGCCCTTGGGATTTAGTGAAAAAATTAACGTTGTCATTAGGCTCGAAGATCACTGTTCTGGATGAATAGTTTCTTACAACTAAAAATTGATTGTAAATGATCATTTAGATATTTCTGTGTTTTCATTGATATCACGTAAATCTTCCTCTAAAAAGACTAATGTGTAATAAAACTGTCGGTATTTAAAAAAAGACGTAATTATCTACTCATGTAAGAAATACTGTTAGCCTCATGATTGTAAATTTTCGCAACAGTATTGAGCAAGCGAAGATATGCACAACATACATGTAGTTTTTGTTATTGATTTGCTTTTTGTTGGAGTATTTGAGAATAATACGGTCCTCTCAATTTAGGCGTTCAAGTGTTTGTGCTAATATTATCTGTATTTAAAATGTGATATTAGGTCGAAATTTGAGTGCATAGATATCTCCAAAGAAGCAAAAACACTAGGGTATTATTTATTTATATAAGACAGCTCAATGACATATATATAAAATAAATAATAAAAGTAGTTGAAAACACATTCATAGTTAAAGATTGATAAGGAGCCTTCCTTTTCGTAACGGACAAAACAGAGTTATATTTTCTCTCAAATTAATTGCACAGATATTGAACAAACCCAGATTCAAATAATTTATAAAGTTCATGTTGAACAATTTAAATAGAGGATGTCCTCTACAAAAAGCTAATACGAAGTAGTGTACGTCATGAATTCTTTTTCTATAATTTTTTTTCTTATAATAATTTAATATTTCAGATCTGGTATTTACAATATGAAAGCTGGTGTTGGTTCTCATTAAATCGAACATTTTGGTTTTAGAAACAGATGTTAGGATGGATGTAAAAATCAAATAATTTACAAACAGAAGTTTAAAATATATTATTTTGGTTCATAGAATATCTGTACTTTCAAATTGAACACTAAGTAGAATATACAATATGTAGCCAACTCTTCTCTCTGGTAATAAAAATGCTAATAAGTAAAAAAGCCCATACATAACAAGAAAACACTTCTGTAGTATATTCATGTGTAAACACCATCCATTTTTTGTAGTTTACTAGATTAGGGACTAAAAATATTATTTTATCTTGTATTAGTCCAAAAGATTTTTCTACGTATGGATACCCAATACCCCTATTATTTAAAAGAAATATATAAAAATAATAAGATTTGTTTCAATTCAGGTGCACCTTGATTACTAGAAGCTGTAGGTTCTGTGTTTGTATAATTAAGCTTCAAATGTAAATGGGATGCCACTATATTTAGTAATCCAGTATAAATTCCTTTTCTCTTACTAATGAGTAGTGATACAAAGTGAGTTCTGGGTTATTTCCAGAAACTGCCACTAGATGGCGACTACGGCGAGCGCGCGGGGACCCGTTATATTTATTTTTAATTTTTTTATTTAGTCGACAGATCCTTTAGGGAGATAACCGAACGTATTGAAAAATAATACACACCTCACAAAAATTATCGCATCACCCACATACATGGGTTTATTGTTTGTATACATTTCTTTTTGAAAGTACCTCGTAGAATATATAATAGAATACCATTTAAGAGGTCAGATTCATTGATAAAAATGAACAAAAACGACCAACATTTTTTTTTCTGCTATAAAAACCATCGATGCTACATATTCAGGATAATTTGATTTTAGTTTCTGTATATTGCTTCTTTTATACTGATCTTTAAAAGTGTCGTTTTGTTAGTAAGTTCACTTCACTTTGAAGCATGGATGGTCATCAACGGGAAACACGACATTTAACCATAGAAGAGGCTGTGAGGGTGATGACTCTTATTCAAGAAGGCCGTAGCCAAAGATACATGGCTAACCTTCTTAATGTTAACCAAAGCACCATTTCCCGAGTTGTAGCACGTTACAGGGAAACTGACGAGTACTCTAGAAGACCAAGACAAGGACGCGAGCGAATCAATTCGGCCTTAGATGATCGATTTTTGCGACTGATCGCTCTAAGAACACGCCATTGTACTGCCAGAATGCTCCAAAATGAACTGTTGGCTGCCAGAAACGTTCATGTTTGTCAGCAAACAGTTAGGAATCGTCTTCGGGAATATGACACAAGAGCCAGAATTCCAGCCAGAGGCGCCTGTCTTACTAGAGATCATCGAGTTGCCCGGTTAGAATTTGCCAGGGAGCACGCGAGCTGGGGTCCTGAAGAATGGTCGAATGTTCTTTTTTCAGACGAATCCCGATTTTGTTTAAATGCATCAGATAGACGTATGTCAGTCTGCCGGAAGCCTGGTGAACGTTATGTGCAGTGCAATTTTCAGCAAATGGAACCTTACGGTGGTATTATGGTGTGGAAAGGAATCTCCTTTCATGGTCGCACAGAGTTAGTACCGGTAAATAAAGGAAGATTAACTGCGGATAGACACGTAAGAGACATTTTGCAAGATTATGTTGACCCATATGGTCCATTTATTGGCGAGGATTTTTTGTTTAAGCATGACAATGCACGCCCGCACGCTGCAAGGATTGTAAGAGAATATCTTAACGACGTCAATGTTCCTACTCTCAACTGGCCAGCTCGTAGCCCGGACATGAATCTCATAGAGCATATGTGGTATCATCTTGGATGGGCGATACAGCAACGTAGAATCCCATTTAGGACACTAAATGTCCTCCAAAATGTCGTAAATCAAGCTTGGAATGACATGGATCAGGAGTACATTCAGAATCTTTTTCAAGGCATGCCAAGACGAATACAAGCTGTCATTAGAGCACGAGGAGGCAATACTCGCCATTAAACTGATACTTTTCTTTTCGGTTTGCTTTTTGTAATTTTTTTTAAGAGTAAATTAATTGTAATAAAAGCATAACTTTTACTTTTTAACTCACTCTGTACATTGTTTGAATCTTTTTTATGCACCATTGCCTCCAACCCTTAGAGCATACACATGTGAACTATGAACTCCGCCTACAATGTTTTAGTGTCTCTTAAATTGTTTGTTTTTCAAAATATTTAGGTGATGCGATAATTTTTGTGAGGTGTTTATATTTATTTTTTATGTGGAAAAGCATGCGCTCTAGAAAAATTTAAACTTTGTGCAGAACTGTTTAATTTACGAAAACTTAATCCCCCTTGCTTATGACTGGATAATTATGTCACGTGATCTATATCTAGAGATAACCAAGCGTATTGGAACATAATATTTTTATTTTTTAAGTGGAAAAGCATGCGCTCTAGTAAAATTTAAACTTTGTTGAGACGAGACTTATTCACCATGGAATTTCCATCGTCACTGTGAAGTAGTAGGTGGGGGTTATTATACAATATTTATTAATAACCCTTGGGGGATAAGTATTAGTGCTTTTAGACATGCGTCAAGTTAAAGACAAACATATTTGGGAAGAAGTCCTTAAATTTGAAGAAAGACTTAAACAATTTCGTAAAGATATTAAACTGCACGAATACAAAAAAAACGTTATAAAGCAATTGAGAAATTTAAATTTGGACAATACAAGAATACCGAAAGTATGTTACCCCTTAAGGCGAATACAATCAACATCAATTCCGGCGTCAAGGATGGACAATTAAATGGCGAAATTAACAAGACATTTACAATATCGTGCCTCTCGTTATCTGCTATATGTATTTTATTACTAAAATTTCTGTATAAATATATTCAAAGAAGGTTTTGATCCTCGTGTAGTGTTGCAATAAACAACTAAAAATATACAAGGTGTTTTATTAAAACTCAAAAAATTTTCATTTAATTTCATTTATTAACATCAAAAAATAAAGAAATTATATTTTAATTTAAACTTTCAACCACTTCACTTAGAGGACGGTACTCCATTTGATAGTCGTGATTTATGATGCAGTAGGCTTTGCTGTCTGCTGGAAATCCAATATCCGTTTCGAGCTCGAGTCTCACGTGCACAGTGGAGGACTTCATGGTTTCTGCCTGTTTCGAGCAATCAATGATAAATAGGGCTCTATTCTTGAACTCCTTGTAATTCAGTATAGGATGTTTTTCAGATGAGCCGTGCATGTAGCTAGGGTAAAATTCAGAATAGTTATGGTAAGCCATGGCGTAGTCGTTTTTGACAAAGTCCAACATGGTTATTTTGTTAGCCCAATACACTCCGTTCAGTGACAGTCTAATGCTGGTTACATTGGCATTGTCGAAAGCCATTGGATCTTGTAAATGGAATTACATTGAAAATTGTGAAAAAATTAGTCATTATTATGTAAGGGTCGTCACTAAGATATTAATGTATCGAAATAAATTCATTATTCGAGTGTTATTCACCGCAATCGGTCCTAAAATCGAATAATTCTTTTGATTTTTATCAATTAGTTAAAAAAATTTAATCACTTTCGATTTTTTCGTTTTCGTTGAGGATCTCGTGCGGTTTTAGAACCGTTCAATCGCGCGCATGTGAAGTACCTTTTTGGATTGGGTTTTTAACTTCTGCAATCCTAAGGTAACATACATGTTATTTATTATCAAGCCCTTTTAAATTTATTAAATGAAATTGAATTAAAAATTGGAAAACAAATTTAGTCACTTTATTTTTAAAGCTTTTAAATGCTCTTTGCAATTTCAAATTTATTTATAAATACCATTATAATTTTTTTATTTATTTCTTGCAGTAACAATGCCTATTTTTTTTTATTTTCAATAGTAATTGCAACCAATAAATTATTTTACACTTAGTTCTTTGCGTTAATGCACAGAGCGCTTAACACTAACGATTATAACTATCAATTTTAAAAAAAAAAGTTTTGTTTAGTATTTAGATATACTTACTATTTTTAAATTAATGTATAATTGCATTTTGAAATTCTTTTAGATATTATTTGCGGTATCCGTGCGTGATTTTTTCTTTATTTGCAATAGTAATTGGAACCAATAATTTATCTTACACTTTTTAATTTCCATGTGTTAATATACAGAGCCTTTAAACCTTTTTAACATTTCTTTAGTGATACCTAAAAATAAAATAAGGAAACAAAAACGCACGGTATATATCAAATCAATTCTATATTTTTTTGCTTAAAAAATGAAAACAATAAAATTACGATTTATTTAAATTTTAAGCAAATTGAGAATAAATAGTGAATAAATAATATTTTCTCTTTGTTTCAGAATTTTGGGTGGTCATAATCAGGGTAAAAATTTTATCAGAAAAGTTAGGAAAACTGGTATATTTGAATGGAGTTTTTTTGATTTATTTTTTATTAAATTCAACTATTCCAAAAATATTTTTTACTATATTACATCTAATATACAACGTGATACATAACTATTTTAGTCTTAATATCTTTATGATAAAATTATTCTGGATAATTTTATTTTTAAATGTTTTGCGTATATCCGGTTTATGAAAAATTATTATTAAATTTTTACATTTGTAAAAATTTATGATATACAGTGTGGTCCAAAAGTAAATGAACATTTTTAAACAAAATTTATTCTGTGCGTATATGTTATACACAGTTTATTAAAAATTGATTATATACAGTGTGTTCGAAAGGTAAATAAACATTTTTTCAAATTCTTTATACTGTTCGTATATTTTATACACAGTTGTGCAAATTGAATAACATACAGTGTTTTCAACAGCAGAGTTTCTTCGAAAGACAAACAAACATTACATTATTACTTTTGTAAAAATTTGATGACATACAGTGTGTTAGAAAAGTTATGTGAACATTTTAAAAAAAATTTACATTCTAATAACTGAATAACATACAGTGTGTATATTATTTATTGTAAATTTTAGATTTCGGTCCAACGCAAGCAGATAAATAAAGGGAAAAGCAGCGTTGTTTCGGAGTCTCTGAAACTGGGGTTTGATCATCATCCGATTTATTATCTCTGGGTTCGTTGTATTATTTATAGATTACTGTGTTTATTTTTTTTCCTTTGGAATGGTAGTTTTTCTATTTCTGATTTTTGTTGAAATTATTTTCGTTGTTTATTGAGGAACCATTCTATTTCCCTGTGGTTGAGGTCGAGGTTATCTTTTCTGTTTCATGTGGGACTTTTCTATTTCCCTGTTTTTGGTTGAAGAGATTTTCCCTGTTTATGAAGGGACATTTTCCATTTCTTTGTTTTTGGTTGAAGAGATTTTCTTTGTTTATGAAGGCACTTTTCCATTTCTTTGTTTTTGATTGATGGTATTTAGTAGATTAAGGGTGTTGTGACCGTGGGAACTTTTTCAGTCAATTCTTATGGACGGACACGCCCCCGCACGTGAGCCACCCCCACTCCTCGGCACATCACCGCCGCCATCATGCAGATGTGGAAAAGAAGAATAATGGTGGTCTTGAACGTGTTGACAGTTCAGCTGCGTCATGCAGATGTGGAAAAGAAGAATGTTGGTCTTGAAGGTGTTGGCAGTTCAGCTAGAAGAAGAAGAAGAAGAGTGGAACTCGTTCAGGCGCCACATCGCCGCCGGCGTCATGCAGATGGGGAAAATAAGAAGAATAGTGGTCTTGAATGTGTTGGCGGTTCAGCTAGAAGAAGAAGAAGAATGGAACTCGTTCAGTCGCCTATAGAAAAGAAGAAGAAGAAATTACTATAGTCGAGTGAGCGTCAGCGGGGCGATTCATGTCGGCGGCGCACGAATGCTGGCCCGAGTCGAGGTGATCCAAGATGGCGCAATTCATGGCCCCGAGTCGAGGTGATACATTTCAACGATAACGGTACGATTCACGGCGAGGACGCGCGCACCCCGCCCCGGCCGTCGCGTGTGTGTGACGTAATCGAACTGATCCATTTCAAAAGATAACGGTTGGATATAATAATAGTCGTCGTCGTCAGGACAGACCATGTTGCCTTTTTATTATTATTATTTATACAATGTTGCCATATTTCCGACGGCCCAAAATTTAAAATATTCAGGCGGTGGCGCGCACGAATGCCGGCCCGAGTCGTGGTGATCCGATTCAAAGATAACGGCTCGAAAATTTAAAATATTCAGGCGGCGACGCACGCACCCCGGTCGGTCATCGCTTGTGTGTGTGTGACGTAGTCGAACTGTTTCATTTCACAGATAACGGCTGAATATAATAGTCGTCAGGACAGGTCATGTTGTCTTTTTATTATATCAAAGATAACGGTTGGCTAATTTTTCAGCCGTCTATAGAGGAACAAATTACTATAGTTTACCTTGTTTATGAGAGAGAGAGCGTTATCAATTGTGGTGGCTATGTTTCTGTTTAAAAATTACTTGAAAGCTGAATTCACTATTGAGATAATGTTTGGAATCCATGTTGCCATATTTTTATTATTATTATTTATACCATGTTGCCATATTTCCGAAGAAAACGTAAGTTGGGTATAATAATATCAATGAAAAAAATATGATTTATTTAACGGGTTTGTATTTGTATCAAGCGCAATGAACGTTACCGTAAGGGCATTAGCCGTTATTATTGTTGGTCCAATAGAATTGCGAAAAAAGACCAGTATGATCTAGAAGTAACATAGATGATGAATGAGACATGGAACACTGTAGAAAAATCACGTAAACGTCAAAAAAACGTGACGCAGACATCGAAAAACGTCTCGCACGTCACGTTTTGCGTCTCGCACGTCAAAAAACGTGACGTAAAACGTCTCGCACGTCAAAAAACGTCACGTAAAACGTCTCGCACGTCACGTTTTGCGTCACGCACGTCACGTTTTGCGTCTCGCACGTCACGTTTTACGTCTCGCGTGTCACGTTTACGTTTCGCATGTCACGTAAACGTCAAATGTTTAACCTATTTTTAGGGGTATACTGTAAATTATCTTTACCGATGTAATATAGTTAAATAGGTGTAAATGTATACCTAATTTGTGCAACTTATAAAATTATTGCATAAGACTTTCCACAGACGCGTTGTTACACGTGTCACCTCCACGAGCGCAGCCATGTTGAATTTTGAAAACTTAAAAACAATACGAAATTATTTATTGCTGGCATTTATCAAAATCCCTTTTTAATAATGAACTCGTCCGTTGTTTTCTCTAATGCCATTCTGTCTAATCGGAAATTTATGATAAATTTTAGAAAATCTACAATACAAAAATTGATTCTTACAACTATTTTTAAATTTTAATTTATTAGTAATCTTATTTCGCTTAAATCGTAATTATCAAACCATGAATGAAGTGATAACCCGGAAAGGTGTTTTCGTTCACGTTACAGTCTTATCTAATTTTTATCGGGGAGGCTTCATCCGGTGTGGCAGTTAAAAGTACCTCTAAAGAGTAATATATTTGTGTTTATTATAACAGGTGTTTAGAGTATTTCTTAAAAACATAACGAAAAAGGTCTTTTTTTTCATGTGAACATATCGTGATTTAAAATATTTTTTAATAAAGTCTGTCTAGTTTACGAAAAATGCAATTTCACCTGCTGGATAATTATATCACGTGACCCTTTTTTGTACACGGCACTACAAAATTTCGATAAGAATTATTCTTTATTTTTCATAATCTACAACCGGAATGTCTGAAATACATTGTTTTTTAGATATGAAATGAATTTTAGTTTTAGTTTTTAAAATATTTTTGAATAAAGTCTGTCTAGTTTACGAAAAATGCAATTTCACTGCTGTATAATTACGGCACGTGACCCTTTTTGCACACGGCACTACAAAATTTTGATAAGAATTATTCTTTATTTTTCATAATCTACAACCGGAATGTCTGAAATACATTGTTTTTTAGATATGAAATGAATTTTAGTTTTAGTTTTTAAAATATTTTTGAATAAAGTCTGTCTAGTTTACGAAAAATGCAATTTCACTGCTGTATAATTACGGCACGTGACCCTTTTTGCACACGGCACTACAAAATTTCGATAAGAATTATTCTTTATTTTTCATAATCTACAACCGGAATGTCTGAAATACATTGTTTTTTAGATATGAAATGAATTTTAGTTTTAGTTTTTAAAATATTTTTGAACAAAGTCTGTCTAGTTTACGAAAATGCAATTTCACCTGCTGGATAATTATATCACCCTTTTTTGCACACGGCACTACAAAATTTAAAAGGTATAAGTACAGGTGTGCGTGATCATTCCTATCAGTTACTGATTAGCTATCGCACAGTGATAACCAACAATTTTGAATATTTCTGAAAATGACGAATTTTGAAATTATTAAGGATGTTACAAAACAAATCCGTAAATTTGGGGTCCAGGGTCGAACTTTGGAATTTAAAATTAAACCTATTCCTATTGGGGCGGAGCCTATCAGCTGGGTAAAAAACGCAATCGAAGATATTGTTTCGAAGGGGACCGAAAAGGTGGACTTGGAGGATTTTGTTGGATTTACTTTCTGTTCCAAAGATTTTTCAAGGGGCGAAGGATGGATAGTTTTTAAACCTGCATCCCAGGTGACAGTTGATGACGTGTGGAAGAAAATTTCATCCATATATCAGTCAAATTCAAAGGGGTTGAGTACGGAATCCTTCTGTTTGGGGGTTACTACGGTAAAAATGCCCGTAGGAAAAGGACTGGGACGTAATTATAATACCTTTAACGAAGAATGTAAAAAACGTAGAGGTATTGTTTCAATAAATAACAAAGATAACCTATGCTTACCTCGCGCTTTAGTCGTCAGTATGGCATTTCAAAGTAAGGATCCCGACTACGCAAAAATTCGGGATGGCAGTAGACTTCAGACCGCCAAAGCTCTTGAACTGATAAAATCCAGCGGCGTGCTGATTACTCCAGAGGGCTGCGGAATTCCCGAACTTCAGCAGTTTCAACAGCATCTAAAAAATTATAAGATCGTTGTTTATCGATATGGTACCAAAGGGCGTGACGTTATTTTTGAAGGAGGAAATGACGGTCCTGCTTTAAATCTAATTTTTCATGAAGGCCATTATATCGTAATTACCTCGCTAACAGCCGCATTTACGTGTATATATTTTTGTGAAGCCTGCCACACTTCTTACAACAACAAGAACGAACATCGATGTGATCAGGTGTGTTTTGCGTGCAGGAAATCACCTGCATGCAATAAAGAAGTCGTAAAAAGAGGCTGTATTGAATGCCGAAGAGATTTTTACGGGGATGAGTGCTACGAGGCACATTTGAATACGGTTTGTAAAAAAATAAAAAGCTGTGAGAAATGTTTTAAAATATGCACTAGTCACAATCATATCTGTGGCGAAATTTACTGCAAGATTTGTAAATCAAAACAACCCGAAGACCATTTGTGTTATATGCAACCTGACAAAAAATCTCCTCAAATTAAAGATTTTTTGTTTGTTTTCTATGACTTGGAGACAACACAAGAAAAAGTCGTCAACGGGGTCATTCAGCAGGAACCAAATTTGTGTGTATACAGAAAAGTATGCCATAAGTGTATAAATGAAACAAGATTGTTATTTTGTCAGAGTTGCGGATTCAGAGAAAAAGTTCTAACAGAGGATGTAATTACGAAATTTCTGAGCGAAGTACTAGAATTACGAAAAAAATTTAAACAGATTGTCGTTATCGCCCATAATGGTGGCGGTTTCGATCATCAATTCGTATTAAATTACATTCTCACTAAAACCGATTTGAATCCGGACCTGATTATGCGCGGCACGAACTGATTATGATGAACGTTGGAAACGTTAAATTTCTGGATTCACTCAACTATTTTCCGATGGCATTATCTGCATTATCGAAAGCTTTTGGGTTTTCCGAATTGAAAAAGGGGTATTTTCCACATCTCTTTAACAGGGCTGAAAATCAGAACTATGTCGGAGGTATACCCGCATTGAAATTCTACGACCCTGACAACTTAAAAGAGGATGCGCGCGGAAAATTAATTAAATGGCACAACGAAAAAATATATTTATATTTCTACGTATTTATTAAAACTTACCGATCTTTTTTTTTCACCCATATGGCAATCCTTAAATTGAATAATTTAGTCCTCAGCTACATTATCTTCCTTGATAGAAGGGCTATCAACTCGCATTAAATCTCCAAATATTTTTAAAAGACCAGAAAGTTTTTAATAAAAATTTATTTGATAACTTATACATTTTTCGAAAATCGCACTTTGTACAACGTTATACCCCTTCATTTCCAAATGTTTATTTTTATTTACAGTTCGCTGGAGTCGGTTTTCCATACAATCAGAAGGATCGTCTTTTAGCGCTTTATCACGGTTATTTGTATAGCATTTCGGACAACCGTGAAAATAACAGCCTTGAAATTCAAAGACGTTATTTTCATGTACCCCGTCAACTTTAACCCCGGCAACTCTGGCCTCTTGACCTCTGGCCACGTGATGTATCTCGATGCTTCTTTGGTGTTCTTCCCATATCAACCATTGTAAAGTAATTTTCGAATGATTTTCTCTGAATCTGTAACCCCCTTTAGGGATTATTCCGATCGTGTCTGGTTTTAAAAAGTTTCGCCGAAATACCTTGTTGCACGCAGACGCAATTGTGGATGCCTCTGTGAATGGACACACATTTGACGTCTCCAGCAGTTGCTGACGAAATTTGAGACAGGATTGCGTCAGAATCTGTACATCAGAAACACAGTACTCTACAATCTCCTTTTGAAAATCAAATACGTAATTTTCAACAATTTTTTCGTTGTGCCATTTAATTAATTTTCCGCGCGCATCCTCTTTTAAGTTGTCAGGGTCGTAGAATTTCAATGGGGGTATACCTCCGACATAGTTCTGATTTTCAGCCATGTTAAAGAGATGTGGAAAATACCCCTTTTTCAATTCGGAAAACCCAAAAGCTTTCGGTAATGCAGATAATGCCATCGGAAAATAGTTGAGTGAATCCAAAAATTTAACGTTTCCAACGTTCATCATAATCAGTTTCGTGCCGCGCATAATCAGGTCCGGATTCAAATCGGTTTTAGTGAGAATGTAATTTAATACGAATTGATGATCGAAACCGCCACCATTGTGGGCGATAACGACAATCTGTTTAAATTTTTTTCGTAATTCTAGTACTTCGCTCAGAAATTTCGTAATTACATCCTCTGTTAGAACTTTTTCTCTGAATCCGCAACTCTGACAAAATAACAATCTTGTTTCATTTATACACTTATGGCATACTTTTCTGTATACACACAAATTTGGTTCCTGCTGAATGACCCCGTTGACGACTTTTTCTTGTGTTGTCTCCAAGTCATAGAAAACAAACAAAAAATCTTTAATTTGAGGAGATTTTTTGTCAGGTTGCATATAACACAAATGGTCTTCGGGTTGTTTCGATTTACAAATCTCGCAGTAAATTTCGCCACAGATATGATTGTGACTAGTGCATATTTTAAAACATTTCTCACAGCTTTTTATTTTTTTACAAACCGTATTCAAATGTGCCTCGTAGCACTCATCCCCGTAAAAATCTCTTCGGCATTCAATACAGCCTCTTTTTACGACGTCTTTATTGCATGCAGGTGATTTCCTGCACGCAAAACACACCTGATCACATCGATGTTCGTTCTTGTTGTTGTAAGAAGTGTGGCAGGCTTCACAAAAATATATACACGTAAATGCGGCTGTTAGCGAGGTAATTACGATATAATGGCCTTCATGAAAAATTAGATTTAAAGCAGGACCGTCATTTCCTCCTTCAAAAATAACGTCACGCCCTTTGGTACCATATCGATAAACAACGATCTTATAATTTTTTAGATACTAGTAGGTAAACACAGGGGGTTTCAGAACCAAAACCGGTTTTCCAAGGGGTTAACGACCCTTCCAAGGCGAAGGCTAAGGCTAAGGCTACGACTACGGCCAAGGCCAAGGTCAGGGTCATGATGTGCTAAATACATTCTAAATACAAGGTCCTTCCAAGATAAAAAGATTAAAATCCGACAGTGCGGTTCAGTTCACAATGCTTTGTATGTACGAACAGAGATTAGATAGATTTTTAAAAAAAGTATTTAAACTAAAACAAGACATAATGAAATACGAGCAAATGCAAAATCTTATAAAGTGTTTTGAAAAATTGAAAATAAGTGAAGTAGAGGGGGATTCGTTATAAATATAGTTGACCAAAACATCATATAGTATTGTACTCGACAACTTCAAAATGGATCTACAAAAAGTTAACGAACAGCTAATGTTAGATGTAGAGCATAAAGAAATTATAAAATTAAACCAGCTACAACCCAATATTCCACACAAATTAAAATCAATAAAAATGGTAACCACAAAATTTGGAGAAGCAGTGTTGGTGGAACTTGCCCAGCACAGAATATATTTACCGGGGAGATCAACTGTATTTTTGAAACCGCACCTAAGTGAATTTGGGAATGGTGATTATTCCATAATCTATGCTGGAGAGAAAAGTTTGTCAATGGGGAAATCAACATCTCTATTCAAATTTGAAAAATGTTCATTTATTGAAAAATAAAAAATATAAATTAATATGTATTTTACTATAAAAACATCCGAACAAAATCTAGACAGTTAGTCTACAATGAGTTTTAGCGAGGTATTTCCAAATTCAGTTCCAGACAGTCCACCTGAGGTAGATCGCTGGATTGGTACATGTTATATTTGGAAAGAGAAGCCAATACAAGTATTATTCCTTCCTTGTAGTCATAGGATTTGTTGTGTAGAATGTGGAACAAGAGTAAAGTATTGTACTTTTTGTCATGTCAAACTAGTAGCAATTGTTCGAGATGAGCAAAGAAGGTGTACCAGCCAAGTGTTATCATGCGGACATAATGTGTGTAAAGGATATGTAAGATTTTGTTCGATATGTGGTTTAGAAAATAAATAAATTTTACTTAAACAGATTTTTTTTTTACACCTCTAAAGTTGTACAAATTTGGTGAAAATTATTCTAAATAGCTAATGCACACGAAATACATTGTGTGTTTCCCAAGGCTATGTTGTAGAAGGTCAACCGATAAATATAAAGACATGTGAAATTGAAACGAGAACTCAAATCATGTCTTCGATTACTAAAGAACGTTGGGCAGTACAAAATTTTGAAAATTTAAAATTTGAAGATTTTGAAGATGGGATTCCGATTATATTATATAGTGATAGTGAACGTCCGATTACACCAGATCGAGACATAACAACACTGATGGAAATATATAATAAACATCCTAAGGATCCCAGACAAGTACCACTACCCATTTGGAGACCAATAGAATTGAAGGTTATTTCATCTTATCCCCACCATCCATAAAATGTATATAACCAAGTCTAAAGGTGATCAGTTCATCAAAATGTGGCGAGCCTACACAACCCAAGTTAAGGTAGTAGATTTAAAATCTGCAATTACCTACTTTGCAAAAATTTATGGAGAAGACAACTTTGAATGGGAACATGAAGCAATCTATGGTAGAAATAGATGGTACTCTGTAGAAGAATGTAGGGAAAAAGCTATACAACATGAAAAAGCCGCTTCAGCCTGTAATGACTATCTTGATGGTGAGCTTCATCTTTGCTGTTTACTAAATATTTTGGACAGTCTAAATTTAAATACAAGACTAGAAATTTCCAAATACCTACCAATTTATTTGAGGGATTCTAACTATATAGAAGAAAATGATGATGATACAGACGAAGAAATGAAACCGTTGGATACTTTATCATATGAAGAAGCTGAAAAATTGGTAACACAGTCAAGTCCATTGTAAATATTTAAAAAAATAAAACACATATTAATAAATAGTTTTTTTATTTCATTAAAAAATTGTTGTATAAAAAATATACGTTTGCTAAAGCGCAAATACATTTGTCCTTTGTGTGGTAAAGACATGCAGGTTCCTTTAGTTGAAGTTTGGGTAGCTCGTCAAAAGAAAACACAGGAGTCTTGGAAAACGTTTTTAAATAATTTGTTTTTTCTAATCCTTTAACATAAATAAAGTCTGCATCTTTGGTAGCATCTTGGTAAATTTTGGAAAACTGATGGAGTGGTTTAAAGCCGGAATCCCATTCAATACAATGATGGTTATGAATTAACCAAGATGCCTGCTTATACAAATCAGGAGACAGCATTCTAAAAGGAAATGGCGGTTTAAACACATAATGGCAAATTTGAGAACCATTATAAGCAGCAAACTCCTTTACGATAAATTTATTATTTTCAATTTTAAAACATTGTACATCTACCACTAGCTGCATATTGCTAATAATCACTGAATTAACAAAACGTTACAACCAGACATTTATATTAAATAAGGAGCATGCGTGTTAAACCTGTCGTACAATTTTTGTTAGAGGATTGTACATAAATTCCTTTTCATGTAAAATAAGACAATAAGCAGAAACATTTTTACCCACATTTTTACTGGTTTCAAATTCTATTCTTAGCACAACCGACCCCCCTTGAATAATTTCTCTTTGACGTGAACAATCGATATGAAATATTGGAGCATTATTTTTAAATTCTTCCGGTGAAAAAATTGGTTGATTTGTTGGTAAATGATAGTAGGATTCTTGAAAATTAGCAAACATTTCATAAGCAGTAGCAAAACGATTAGAGTCAAAATCTAAATTTAAATCATGATACGGATATCGTTCCGAGTTGAGAAAGATACGAATATTTGTTAGATTACAGTGATTAAAGTGACTCATATTTTTTAACAATTTTCCTTTACAATCATCTTGAAAGGCGACTATAATATGTCTAGGACTTTCTAATTTTGTGGAAGTTTTAACATTCCAAGTATGACGTGAGGAATCGTTTAATGTGGGATATTCTATTAGTTCCCAACTTCTAAATTTAATTGGCAAGTCTATATTACTCTGAATTATTTTATTTAATCGAAGTTGTTGACTTATACTAGGACTTATATGAGGAATATTCCAATATATCTCGTTAATTTCAATTTTTGGTTTTTCTGTCTCATCTGTTGCAATAACACAATCCACATCATCTTTTTCGCGAATGAGAATTAATTCCTGCTTCATATTTAAAACAATTTTACGAAAATCTTCAAAAAAGCCAGAAAAAAGTTTTAATGGTATGTAAACATTAAAATTACCGTGATTATCAATTAAAAGTTTATTCGTTGATGCAATTGTCTTTCCCGCAGAATCTTTTAAATCCTCTTTAGGGAACCAGGCCGCATTTTGAAGTAATTTACTCTCATTTTCATTGATTGAGAGATAGTTTTTCAGGGTAGACGCTAAGCCAACACCTCTAACCGAATCAATTATTACGCCATTCATTTCATATCTTATTTCCCTAAAGAGATGTGCTATACCATTGTTTATAAAATGAAATTTTGTTGGTGTCTTATTTTGTTCTGTTAAAAATTTGCCCTCTAAATAAAGGTAACTATTACATGGGAGAGTATAAGCATCAATATCTTGAACGGCAATTCTAATTTCATCATTATAGTTAACAGCGGTTAGGGTATGGGGTTGATAGGTGTGAAATTGATAATCCTCAATGGTCGTATCAGTAAACGGTTGTCCGGTTACGTTTAGGAGATCCATTACAAACTTTAAATCCAAGAGATTGTAAAAATTTACGGTTTTGCGATGTTAACGGCTTAGTGGTACTCAAAACACTGTTTTTCTTATTGCTATATGGTCTTTTATAATGGGGGTGACAACGTGGAAACAACCAAACCATTATTCAATTTTTCTAAGATGTAAGCGAATAGTAATTGTCTCGTTATTGAAATTCATAAGTTCACCCGTTTGCTGAAACACCTTAACTGTTATGTTGTTTATTGTCTTGACGCTTACAGGATAATACAAAATAGTTTGTGGTTGTTCCACTATTTTATAGCCATTGGGAACCTGAGGGAAAAATTCGTGAATAATGTGAACCGGACGTCCATTAAGGAAAGAGCCGATCGCAATGTTACAATCAACGCAAATAGTGTTTACACTCAAAATATTTACTTTGTCGGAGGTATGAGCAACATTTGGAGAGAGTCTAGTGGAAAAACCTAAAAGTTTTCCGATTGAATTTGGTACATTGAAATTAATGGGAGCAGTACTTTTGAGAGTGACTGTATTAGTTTTTGAATCTGCTGTTATATGAATTGTTATGCCAGTAAGAAAAATATCTTTTTCAATAATTTTTATCAAATCATTAATCTCATATGCACCGGTTGGTATAGCAATGGTAAATTCATCTTTGTCACCCCACACCAAGACGTTATTATGTACATGAACATTTGGAATGCTATTGAAAGTGTCAAAATTAACCAAACCAATTTCATAATCAACATTTTCATTGAGATAAATGGGTGGATTAAAGTCAGCGCTCAAAATGGATAAGTTACCATTTAGAGTGAACGTATACGACATGATGGTTAACAATCTAATGAATTTCATAAATGATTAAACTGATTAAATAGAAATCTTAAACTGTGCTGTCCACATTGATATGAATTGAATGATTGCAAAACATTATAATTATATCTTATTCTTACGTTCCCACTACTTTTGAAATATTTGGTAACCTCGAGTGGTGGGGGTATGTTGCCATAACTATCAAAATACTTAATATCATCATTATTTTTAAAGTATGCGGTCCAATGAGTACCAGGACCACTATTTACATCAAGATTAATTATACCAGTTTCAAATTTCTTAATCTTTTGCGGTAACGAATCTCGCATAAAAACCCCTCGAAAATATGGAATGTGTCTCGCAAATTTTTTCAACTCAACATTGGTTAACGCATGTTGAGGTAATTTTATTTTTTTATTTTCTTCTTTTTATCCCATATCCCTTGTATGGTCGTAGGTAAAACCCCCGACCTTGTTTCATTCCAGCACCTTGTTTAGTTTCCATTGCTAAATTATGACGTTTCTGTTCCTCCAGCTGTTGACGATTAGCTTTAGCATCATTCACAGCTTTAGCGATTCCAGCTGCACCACCCCCAACAGCTCCTAAAGCTCCTAGCAAGGGTAACAGAAAAGGTAAAAAACCACCCTTTTTCGGTGATCGAATGACACGTTTCCCCTTTCCCCGTTTTTTCTTCAAACCCATTCCCATCTTTCGTTTACCCTTCATAGCAGTAGTTACAAACCAAGCGGCTGTTTTTTCACCAAAATTTGCGTCCTTTGACTTTACTCGCTCCCAAGCTTTATTTTCCAAAACTTTATCAGCTACGTGTCTTTGTTTTAAATCACTACTTTGAGAGTATGCAATATCGTGTTCTCAACACGCTTGGTCTAGGGGATTAATACCTTGATCCCCTCTTTCTAATCGATTCCTGAGCCTGGTACCCGGGCCACAAAAAGAATAACCCGGAATGTGAATTTCCCCTGGGAGATTATTGATTAAAGTATTTAGTAATCCACGACCTTTCACCTTTCGCATCATTCTAAACCTTTATATAGGCGTGTGCACCTTATATAGGCACTAGTAGCCATAAAGATTCAAAAACAAAGAGTCACTTTACCAGTTAAAAATTATGACATTGAAGAAGCTAAGAAAATAGGTAAACATGGTATAGTTTTTGGAGGTGACTCGAAACGAGGTTTAATCATAGGTCCCAGTGGATCTGGTAAAACCAACGTTATGTTGTCACTTCTAGAACATCCGAACGGTTTAAGATTTGAAAATGTATATGTATGCTCCAAAAGTTTACATCAATCAAAATATTCATACTTGCGAAATTTGCTTCAACCTATTAAAGAGATTGGTTATAAGGAGTATGACAAAATTGAGGAAGTGATTGTACCTGAGTTAATCAAAAAGAATTCTATTATAATATTTGATGACATTGCTACATGTGATCAAAGTATTATACAAAATTATTTTTGTTGTGGGCGACATAAATCTACAGATTGTTTTTATCTTTGTCAGACATACGCAGCTATTCCCAAACATTTAATTCGAGATAATTCAAACCTTTTAATTATATTTCAACAAGACATGACCAACCTCAAACATGTGTATGATGATCATGTTAATATTGACATGTCATTTCAAAATTTTAAGGATTTGTGTGCATATTGTTGGAAAGACAAATTCGGTTTTATGACAATAGATAAAGATTGTAATTTAGGGTCAGGTCGATACCGACAAGGATTTGATTCTTATATAAAGCCAAACAGTAAGATTTTGATTGGTAAAGATGGATGAACAGTTGGGAAGAGAACTTCTCGAAACACGAAAGGATATTAAACGTAAATATAAAAGTTTAAAAAATGAACAAACTGCAACGGAAAATCGTTTCAAACAACAATGGAAGCCACTCGTTGAACCTATTCAACAACTTATTACCACCACTAAACCGGAAATTAAACAGGAGTCACCGAAAACATCACCAAAAAAGTATTACTCTATCGTAGCAGATCTAACCTTCAATCAAACAATGCAAGATGACTTTGGTGCGAGTTATATAGATGATGACATAGTTACAGATACTTCACAAGCGAGAGATGAGACCCTAGAGTTTTTAGAAAAGTATGATCCTTTGCCCAGAGGATATATTGAAAATAAAATTATGGATACTGAGAATCAGTTTGATAGCACGTTTGGAGTTTATTTTAACCCTGAAAATCAACAATGGGCTATTGGTGATTCTCCTTTAACATTTGACGGAAAAGATGTAGTGATTCAAAATCTCAAGTATAAAGGCACTCCTGGTCTTTATGAATTTTTATTCAAAAAATATCCTGCTGGATACAAAACTCAAGACCTTGACTCATATATTGAAATTGTTAGAAGAACAAATGCACAATATTTAGGTTATAATCCAAAAAAAGGATTATCCACTTCAAATGCTTCTAAATTTATTGATCTAATTAAACCTCGTGTTACCAATTTGCATTCTCTAGCCTTGGAGAAATTTGAGAAAAAAAGAAGAGCAATCGAGCAGGAAGGTATGTCAGGACAATTTCGCCCGAGACTCAGCTCCGATTCCAATGTAAGAAAAAGTCTGCTTCCTCTAACCCGAAGTAAAACTAAACAAACTCTTGGAAGTGGATTAAATTCTAAAGTTTTAATAGATTTAACTGATAAAGTAGATTATAAATATTTTGATGATTTTAATGAATTGGTTGATAGACTTCGATTACTTGTAGCATCACAAAAAGCTGGTAATACTGGGGTCAACAATGAAATTGTTTCCATTATAGAAGAACTACGTGAAGGTGGAATAATCTTATAAGCATCAGTTTTCCAAAATACTTTTTAGTATTCAAGATGCCTCTTAACAAGTTCAATCAACACTTTCTTACTTCCTACACATGTCCGGAAGAGGAGATAGTGTCCTCCCCAACTCCAACACCCTTCTACATTTGTAAACCTTCCGAATTTCACAGTAAATGTATATTAACTATTCAAGGTTTTAAAGATTTTAATGTAAGTAAAACAGTCTACCTATTAGAAGATGGTACATTTTCGTATACCTTTCCTATAAGTGGAAAAGTGGAAAGCATACGCTGTTTTCCGGAAAATCTTTATATTTCATATAAAACAAAATATGATAAAATTAATCAACTACTAGAAAATAATATTATTAACAAGGGTGATGTTATTGAATTTCATATGCATTCACAAAGTCTTATAAAAGATAAAATTTTTATTCAATTTGTAATTCAATGTCAGCTCGAAAAAAGTGATTATATATAATGCAACTTTTTTATTTTGTATTTCATTTTTAATAATGCCTTTGAATCGTTTTAATCAACACTTTCTTCTTTCAAGCTGCGCTGAAGATGAAGAAAAAGTTGGTTCTATTCAAACAAATACTTCATTTAATGCTCCATTTTATATTTGTGACAATTTCGACTATCACGTTAAATGTCTGATTCGTTTAAGAGGAGAAAAAACAAATTTGAGTAAGGATTATTATGTTCTTGATAATGGAAATTCAGGATTCAAGTTTCCATTGTCAGCAAAAATTGAAGGTATTTCTCATTATCAGGCAGATTGTGAAGTAATATTGAAACAGAAAACTTACAAACTTCATGAACTATCAGGTGTAAATATTGTTAAAGGGGATGTAATTGTATTTAAGCTGGGATCAAAACAGAAAATTTGTATTGAATTATTACTTCAATGTCCGTTAGTCAAAAATGTCTAAATTGCAAGTCGTTAATGAACTTCATAAACCAGCTCGAATTAATTTTAAACGACGTCATGTTTTAGTTAAAGGCTTGCATGATTTAATTCAAGCTGATCTGGCTATCATGTCATCGTATGCTAAAGAGAACAAGGGATACAATTATATTTTGGTTGTAATCAATGCATTCAGTAAATTCGTTTGGACTGCACCTATCAAAAGAAAAACTGGTAAAGATATTGTTAATGCCATGAAAGTCATTCTAACACAAATGATTCCTCCCAAAAATCTTCAGACAGATAATGGGACAGAGTTTTACAATAAAGATTTTCAAGATCTTATGCAAAAATATAAAATAAATCATTATAGTTCCTATTCAAGGCTAGCATTGCGGAACGGGTAATTAGAACTCTTAAGTTGGCTTTATGGAAACATTTTAGTTTACGGGGATCGTACAAGTGGATAGATGCTCTACCAACTATTGTTGCTAAATATAATAATACTAGACATCGACTACTGGAGCCATACCCAGCAAAGTTAACAATAGAAATGCAAAGTATATTATTGCATTTAGTCGAGCAAAAATAGTAGATCCACGAAAACCTAAATTTAACGTTGGTGATTATGTACGTATCAGCAAATATAGACATGTCTTTAAGAAAGGCTACACTCCCAACTGGACGACGGAGGTTTTTAAAGTGAAAAAAATTCAGCTGACCAATCCTAGAACCTACATTTTGGAGGATGAAAAAAATGAAGAGATTCAAGGTGGATTCTATGCGGAAGAGTTGCAAAAGGTGAAATATCCCGATGTTTTCTTAATTGAAAAAATCTTGAAACGAAAAGGAGATCAAATTTTAGTAAAGTGGTTGGGAATGAATGTACAATCTTGGATAAATAAAAATTCAATAGTATAATATGTACTTTTTTATTAAAATATTTTGCATACAATGTGTTTTATTTATACAATGATCTCAATAAACAAGGGTTTATAATTTTTGCGATTTCTTCTATGTGACGTTGAAATCTTACACGGTCACGAGCAGCTTCCTCCCAACATCCTCCTTTTCTGGCTTCCTTGTAAGCAAAACACCATTTGTATAGGGTATGAAATTTGTTCATCGATTCGTTAAAGATAACCTTCTTCATAGTAGTTCTGGATATTGATATAGAACTTCCAACGCTAAACCATAAGTAGTTGGATTGATGTCTTTTATAGGTTCGAGAACTTTGAGCGCTGTCTGCACCATATTGGAGCTGCCTGCGACACTCATTCGTAAAATTGTTAGACAATATGCAAATTTTTGTTCTCGATATAGATCAATGAAATGTTGTATTAACGGTAGCTCGTGTAACGTTAAGCCCATTATGTTGATAATGGTCGCCCACTCCTCTTCGTTGTATATTGCTTTATGTCCTTTGTTGTCGCATATTTTAATACACGGCGCAAAATTCAAATCACGTGATAGACTCACTGCTACATACTTTAGGTTTGATTTTGTATAAAATCGCTTTTCACCCAAAAAAGTGCCTTGTATCATATTTTAGAAAACTAAAAATGTCAGGTTAAACTGTAATGACCCCAGGGTAATGTATCATAGGAATTTTGTATTAAATATCTTTTGTCGTCTGACGAATTTAGACCAATTTTGGTTTGTTTTATGCTGTAGACGTTGTGAGCATAAGAACGAATTGTAGATTGAGAGATAATTTTGTTCGTATTTTTATTTAAACAATCAACATAGTCGTCAAATGTAATTTTAGTTTGTAGGACTCTATTTTTCACACCTTTTGACTTTTTAACTAATTTTTGATTTCCAATTTTATAGCTATACATTTTTGATCTTAGACCTACAAAATGTGTAATAATGTTACCGTTCGCTTCATCTTTCATTAAACCCGGCACTTTTTTATTACAAAGTGGTATATTATATGGATTTGTAGGTGAGTAATCACTTGTATCAAAATTGTTAATGTTCTGTTTAATAATTTCATCGTATATATCATGACTATTAATTTGATAAATAAAAGAATCGGTGTCGGTATATAAAATTTTACATCTGTTATTTATTTTAGGCAACATATAATCATAATGAAAATGGTACATACATGTTTTTGATATATCCAACACAGCCATTCCTATATACAATGGTTTGTTAAAATAAAGTTCCGCTTTCCGTAATTCAATAGCCATTAAATCATCATCAAAGATTGTTCGACTTTGAAATCTAGGACTAGCTATTAAATTTTTAGCTCCATATCTCCCCTCCCAACGAGAGACTAATTTTACATTACGATGTTTTCTAACATTTTCCATACATTTACCGTATATTGAATTTACTTTAAGTTTAAAATGATCTTTCTCAAAATTATTTTTAGCTTGAGCTCGAAAATGTGTATTAAGATCTATATAGGGCTTTAACCAAGCAGATTGCTCAAACTGAAGGACTCTATGGATTTTTTTAATTTTTAAACCGTGTGCTACTGCTTGTTTAAGAGCCCTATAATGAATGATATATTTTGATTTATTATACAATGTTGTTAATAGTTTAGGCAACTTTGATCCTGGAGGAACTAAATTTTGGGCGCAAAATGGATAATCTTTATGTAAATCATGTAGTTCAATAGGATATTCAAGGTCCACTTCCAAAATGTAACCTTGGAGAGAATCATCTGGTATTCCAGTAATGTCAATATTTGAATCGACCCATTTAAATTTCCCTTTGGGCAGGGGTTGTGACATTGCCCACCCATATAAATTGTTCACATCTACGTAAAATGAATAGTTGTCTGGTTTTGAAGAATCATAATTAAGCATATATTTATTATTTGCTTCTGAATACCTACATGAACATTGGCTGATACCGCCACGTATTCCGGATTCAACAAATAATATCATGTCAACGTCATTTAAAAGTTACAATTCACATTTGGTATATTTTAACATACTATCCCAGGAGTAAGAAGGGATTGTAACGTACCAAACTAGGTCTAATCCGCTAGTATTATATCCTATATTACGAAAATTTTCAAACACATCTGCAAGTAATAAAATATCCGTTTTCAAATACAAATCTGAATATTGTCCTAAATTTTGTATGGCAAACTTTTCCCAAATAGTTTGAGCGTGTTGGTATCGATCTTCAGTAATGTATTCATCATTTAATTTATTATAAAAATGAGAGGGGTCGGGTAATTTAGTTTCTTTTAGTCTCTCAAAACTATCAATATAATCATAACAAAATACACCTTTTCGAGTTAGCAAATCAAATTGTTCATCCGTGCAGAATCTAAATTGTTCCCTTAAATTGGTTAAATTTACTTTATCTAAAGTTGATGCCAATGTATCTAAAGAGGTGGCCATGAACCTAATTGAATCAATGAATCGAAATTTAATGTCATTACTGAAGTGTTGAGTAAAAGATATATATTTTTCCTTATTGATTGGAATGAGAGTAATTTTACCTAATTTAGCGAGATCTCGAATTATGAAATGACTGTCGTATCCACTTAAATTATGAAAAATAACGGGTACGACAAATTGTTTACGAAATTTTAAGTTGCATGATTCATGAGCAAATCCCCTAAAGTCCCCTGTAAAATGATTATGATCACGAACTATTATATCCTCATTTCTAAACACCTCCTCACAAATATGACATGAATGTGCATTGACTTTTGAAAGTCTTTCTTTCATGGGAACAATATGTTTAAATTTTGATTCAATCACTTCCGAACAATGTGACATTTGATTGGCAAACCATTGCATACAGTTTTCACCGCGGTAACTATTAAAATATGACAAATTATTATCATAATCACACTTAACGTAATACCCACAACTAAATGCTTTATGCTGTTGATATTTTATTGTACTTTTCTCTAAATTATCCTCAAACGGTTCCAATATTGATTCAAAATCTGCATATATAACAAATGGTGCTCGCTGTTTATTTACAAAATTTTTAAATTTTACTATAGGATATTTAGGAAGAGATATTTTATAATCATTGATTTTTTCACAAAGTTCTGCATGTGTAAGAAGTCGTCCTTCAGAACTAAAATAATTGAGACACCTATCACAAATAAATTTTTTATTTTTATTTTTATTCAATTGAGAACCTATTAACCGCGATAAATTTTTAATATAACAATAGTGATATAGTATATCAACATCTTCATCTTCAGGTAGAGGATCAAAGTCATTAATTTTTGGAAAATATTTATTTTGAATCAATAATAGATTTACATGTCTATTTTGTTTGCATTGAGTTAGATGTAAAGTAATTACGTTAAATCTCTTTTCAATCAATTCTAATCCGTATACATTCACTGATATTGAATTTAGTTTTTCAAATTTATTAATTTTATCAAACTGCATCGGAGTATTAAGTCCTTCTAAATTTAAAACGTTTGCATAATGCGGATATGAAGAAATCCTTTGTGGTAAACCTGACGGTTGGTATAAGGCAGCAATAATACTCCAATAGAAACAAGATTTATCAAAATTTTTGATATTAATACAAGCTAGTTTTTTTTCTATAGCTAGAGGTAGTTTAATGTAAGAACTCCCATTACCAATTTCTAGTTTATTAACATTAACCTCCAACGATATTATTTGATTTAAAGCCCAACCAGAGTCCTTTTCTTGGAACTCGGAGAGCTTATTTGTTAAAAAATCAAAAACATGATTTATAAACCAATCCTTGAAATCTGTTGTCCTATCAATAACATTATTTTTGGTTTGAAAATATTTCAATTCAACAGTTTCCTTGTCATCCGATTTTTTAACAAATTCCGCACAAAAATTCGTATTTACTTTAACCATTGATAAGTATCCTAGGATACATACAATTTTGGTTGAAAATATGGTAAAAGCATCACGTAAAAACGGTACGACATCTTTGTGCTTTCGATTCATTATTACACCTGTTGTAACCCTATTTTTAAAAATGGATAAGACTTCTTCCCAACAAATAGAATTATCGTCGTCGCCCCCATAAAGTTTATTATAAATTAACTTTAAATGACCTAATTTTGATGTCCAAGCTCTTTTTTCCCCAACATTTAAATTTTTCTTTGACATAACCTGTGTCACTAAATTAATTGCAACTTTAATATGCTTAAGCCAATTAAGTCTCTCTTCCTCAGTAAAATTAGGTCAATTTTGTCACGTCTGAGCAAAGTTTGTCTGACATTTTTAACTAACTAGATAAATACCTTGTGCACTATTGATGAAACCATTAACAACAACTGAACTGTGTAAAGTCTGCTCGGATATTTATATTTTAAGAATTATATCTATTCGTGAAATAACTATCGGGTGCAATCGAAATGTTTCCGATTCAAATCAACAAATATATTAAAATAAATTGAGATAAAAAATAATTATTGCGAAAAAATAATTTTTATAGATCAAAAATAGTATAATTAAGATAATGTTCAATAAATAAAATAGAATTTGTTAGACTATGACTTCAATTATTTATTATTGTTCGATTTATGTGGAAATTGACTATACTATAAGCCGACTCTCACTTTCATTAACGTGGTGTTGTTTCTTCCGTACCGGGTGCAATCAAATTATTCCCGTTTCGTTTTTTAACGTATTAATAATTACATACTTTAAAATTCCTAGGCTGAATTTTTTATACTAAAACCATGAATTTTTAAAATCTTGTTTTTTATTTTAAAATATTGTATTTTAATAATTTATGTCTTTCGTTTTTTAACGTATTAATAATTACATATTTTAAAATTCCTAGGCTGAATTTTTTGTACTCTATATAAAACTATTTCCTACTATGAATTCTAATATTCTGTTTTTGTTTTAAATATTGCAAAATTTTTATATTTTCAACCTTTTGATAATTATTATCCTAAAAATTTTCTGAATTTTTTTTGTACTTTCCAAAAAAATAACATAAAATTTCCTAATGAATTCTTATATTCTGTTTTATTGATAAATATTTGAAAATTATTAGTATTTTTTTTTTACAGATATAAGTTAATAATTTCAAATTGTATTAAAATAAATTTCCTTTCAGAAAATAAAATTTCTAGATTGTTAATTTCATTATACTATAATATTTAAAAGGATATCTGAAAAACTTAGATTTTAACATATTCGTCTTCTGTAAATGCAAAACGTCACTTTACAAAAAAATAACATAAAATTTCCTAATGAATTCTTATAGTCTGTTTTATTTTAAATAATGTATCATATTTTCGAGGTTTTTTACCTGTTTGATAAATATTTGAAAATTTCCTAAGTATTTTTTTACAGATATAATTTAATAACTTCAAATTGTATTAAAATAAATTTTCTTTCAGAAAAATAAAATTTCTAGATTGTTAATTTCATTATACTATAATATTTAAAAATTCTCTATCAGAAAATTTTTCTAATTTTCTGTGAATTCGGCTATACTATAAGATTTAAAAGGATACCAGATATTTAACCTCGTATTCGATCTTCGGTAAATGTACAGGTGAATGTCTTCTGGTTCGTTATTTATTGTCTGTTTCCTTGTTGTCAAATTATAATTTAAATACTTAAGATTAGTTCTTGAATTTTTATTGTGTTCTAAAATATAGTGAAAATTTCCTAAAACCATGATTCTTATTTTTATTTTAATTGTTAATTTCATACCTAAAAGTTCTTAATTACTTCTACTATTTTGTAGGATTAATTTTGTCATTTTTTATTAAAATAAATTCTGTTTTGACGTTAAAAAATAATTTAAAATAAAATTTCTAGCGTCATATGGAATTTTGTGACGAAAAATTTTAAACAATTACTAATTCTATGAAACTATATTTTTATTATATGAAAGTATCTCTGTTTTTATTTTAAATAATGTATAATTTATTTTTACTTGTTTGATACATTTTTGAAAATTTCCTAAGCATTTTTTACAAATATTTTACAGATTTTAAAACGCTAAAAAATAATTTAAAATAAAATTTCTAGCGTCATGTGGAATTTTGTAACGAAAATATTTTAAATAATTACTAATTCTATGAAACTATATTTTTATAATATGAAAGTATCTCTGTTTTTATTTTAAATAATGTATAATTTATTTTTACTTGTTTGATACATATTTGAAAATTTCCTAAGCATTTTTTACAAATATTTTACAGATTTTAAAACGCTAAAAAATAATTTAAAATAAAATTTCTAGCGTCATGTGGAATTTTGTAACGAAAATATTTTAAATAATTACTAATTCTATGAAACTATATTTTTATAATATGAAAGTATCTCTGTTTTTATTTTAAATAATGTATAATTTATTTTTGCTTGTTTGATACATATTTGAAAATTTCCTAAGCATTTTTTTTACAAATATTTTACAGTTTTAAAATTTCAAATTATTTGTATTAAAATTCTCCTTCAGAAAATTACTAAAGTTGACTATACTATAGATTTAAAAGGATACCTGTAATTTTGACCGACTTTAACCTCGCATTCGAAAGATCGTTGAATACCTGCCGCAAAAATCTGGTTTCGTTTTATTCTGACATCCTTATTGCCAAATTATACTTAAGATTAATTCTTGAATTTTTATTGTGCTCTAAAATGAATTAAAAATTTCCTAAAACCATGATTCTTATATTTTATTTTAATTGTTAATTTCATACCTAAAAGTTCTTAATTGCTTCTACTATTTTATAGGAATAATTTTGTAATTTTTTTATTAAAATAAATTCTATTTTGACGTTAAAAAATAATTTCAAATAAAATTTCTAGCTAAAATTAGAGGTTAAAAAATATAATAAAATTTTGCATCATATGGAATTTTGTAACGAAATATTTAGAATTACTAATTTTATGAAACTGTGGTGTATATTTTTTAATACAAAAGTGTCTGTTTTTATTTTAAATGTGTTTATTTTTACCTGATATTTGAAAATTTCCTAAGCATTTTTTTACACATATAATTTTGTCATTTCAAATTTATTATATTAAAATTCTCTTTCAGAAAAAATAGTGTTAATTTCATACTATAAAATTTAAAGGATATCTGAAAAACTTTTAACTTTGCATTCGAAACGTCTTGTCTGTAAATATGAATACATACCTTCAGGTTTTTTTACCTGATTTCCTTTTAAGCATTTTTTAAATATTTTACAAATTTCAAATTATATTAAAATTCTCTTTCAGAAAATTTCTAGATTTCTTGTTAATTCGACTATACTATAATATTTAAAAAGATATCTGGATATTGACCTGCTTTAACCTTGCATTCGATCTTCTGTCGGTAAATGTGAAAAAAGAATAAAATTTGATTAGGCCTTTGTTAAATTTGAAAAATACATGTTTAAGACCTTGTACTCCCTCTTTGCAAACCACTCTTTGAAAAAAAAAATAACTGGGTATATCAACTGAAGAAGCAGGCTTGTTATTATCAGTACAATGCCAAAAGCCAAAATACTTAGCAATTTTATCATTAGGGGTGCTAAGAAACCCAAAATTGAACATCCTCCGGTAAGTTATTTTTGTTTTAATTTTCATAATCCTATTTTCTATTATTTTTTAATTTTTTAATATTTTACTTATTACATTAATTTTTGTTTCAGTCGTTGGACTTAACTAGTGAAATTCCTGATGATGATGGCTTTGACTTAATGGTCAAAGATATCATCATCAATACCTGTGCCTCCAGTTCTGCAGTTCCAAAGTCGGAGCTGCAGGATAACTTAACGAAAGCAACCAATAGGGTCCACCTTTTAATGGATCAAGAAGAAAAATTATTGCGGAGGAGGATGGAGATAGAAAAGAAAAGGATAGAAGTAGAAAAAGAAGCAATAGATGTAGAAGCAAGCTTAAATGTCATCCAGATGGATTTAAAAAAATTGAATAGCCATCTGTGTGACATGTGTAATTAGTTTGTTTGTTTTAATTTTAAGTTTCATATTTAATAAAATAAAAATTTAATATTATTTGTTTATTTTTATTTAAATGTCATCCTTACCTAGAAAGAAAAATTATTGTGGAGAAGAATTGAGGTCGAAAAAGCTCTCATATAGAAGCTAAATGTCATTCAGATGAGTATTAAAAAATTGGGGTCATTCAATGCCATATTAATGTAGTATTTATTTTAGTTTATTTTTTAATTTTAAGGTTTATATTTTCTAGAATAAAAATTTAATATTATTTGTTTATTTTTATCTAAATGTCATTCAGATGGGTATTAAAAAATTGGATGACATGTAGTTTATTTTTATGTCATTCCGGTGACCATTAAAAAATTGGGATGACATAGTAGTATTTTAGTTTAATTTTTAATTTTAAGGTTTATAGAATAAAAATATTTGCTTATTTTTATATACCCTTAAAACAAAAGGTTAAGGATCACTAGTTGTTTAAGACTACTTTTCAACTGTCTGTTGAATTTTTGGAACAATAAGGTAGAAATTTGATATAGAAAAATGGGCAAAAATTTGAAGTTTTATTTTTCAATTTAATTTTAAGGTTTATATTTTATAGAAAAATCAAAATCTATTTTTATGAAACGGAAATTCAATTCAATTTCGTAATACCTTTTTTAAAACACTATTTAAGGATAGATTTTAATAAAAATTTACATAATTACATCATCGTACCTTATTAAAATTAGTTATAAAAAATAATAAGTAAATACATTTTCAAAGAAATGGGAAACTGGTTTACAATGTATGTCTTGTTTTTTTATCTAATCTCTGTAATGTACAAAACATCTTGAACCGCGCTTTAACCTTTTTTTTTTGGGAGGGTGTTGTATTTGAAATATTAGTAAATTTAACACATCATGACCCTGGCCTTGGCCTTGGCCGTAGTCGTAGCCTTAGCCTTAGCCTTCGCCTTGGAAGGGTGGTTAACCCCTTGGAAAACCGGTTTTGGTTCTGAAACCCCCTGTGTTTACCTACTGATGCTGTTGAAACTGCTGAAGTTCGGGAATTCCGCAGCCCTCTGGAGTAATCAGCACGCCGCTGGATTTTATCAGTTCAAGAGCTTTGGCGGTCTGAAGTCTACTGCCATCCCGAATTTTTGCGTAGTCGGGATCCTTACTTTGAAATGCCATACTGACGACTAAAGCGCGAGGTAAGCATAGGTTATCTTTGTTATTTATTGAAACAATACCTCTACGTTTTTTACATTCTTCGTTAAAGGTATTATAATTACGTCCCAGTCCTTTTCCTACGGGCATTTTTACCGTAGTAACCCCCAAACAGAAGGATTCCGTACTCAACCCCTTTGAATTTGACTGATATATGGATGAAATTTTCTTCCACACGTCATCAACTGTCACCTGGGATGCAGGTTTAAAAACTATCCATCCTTCGCCCCTTGAAAAATCTTTGGAACAGAAAGTAAATCCAACAAAATCCTCCAAGTCCACGTTTTCGGTCCCCTTCGAAACAATATCTTCGATTGCGTTTTTTACCCAGCTGATAGGCTCCGCCCCAATAGGAATAGGTTTAATTTTAAATTCCAAAGTTCGACCCTGGACCCCAAATTTACGGATTTGTTTTGTAACATCCTTAATAATTTCAAAATTCGTCATTTTCAGAAATATTCAAAATTGTTGGTTATCACTGTGCGATAGCTAATCAGTAACTGATAGGAATGATCACGCACACCTGTACTTATACCTTTTAAATTTTGTAGTGCCGTGTGCAAAAAAGGGTCACGTGATATAATTATCCAGCAGGTGAAATTGCATTTTCGTAAACTAGACAGACTTTGTTCAAAAATATTTTAAAAACTAAAACTAAAATTCATTTCATATCTAAAAAACAATGTATTTCAGACATTCCGGTTGTAGATTATGAAAAATAAAGAATAATTCTTATCGAAATTTTGTAGTGCCGTGTACAAAAAAGGGTCACGTGATTTAATTATCCAGCAGGTGAAATTGCATTTTTCGTAAACTAGACAGACTTTATTAAAAAATATTTTAAATCACGATATGTTCACATGAAAAAAAAGACCTTTTTCGCTATGTTTTTAAGAAATACTCTAAACACCTGTTATAATAAACACAAATATATTACTCTTTAGAGGTACTTTTAACTGCCACACCGGATGAAGCCTCCCCGATAAAAATTAGATAAGACTGTAACGTGAACGAAAACACCTTTCCGGGTTATCACTTCATTCATGGTTTGATAATTACGATTTAAGTGAAATAAGATTACTAATAAATTAAAATTTAAAAATAGTTGTAAGAATCAATTTTTGTATTGTAGATTTTCTAAAATTTATCAAAAATTTCCGATTAGACAGAATGGCAACGGACGAGTTCATTATTAAAAAGGGATTTTGATAAATGCCAGCAATAAATAATTTCGTATTGTTTTTAAGTTTTCAAAATTCAACATGGCTGCGCTCGTGGGGGTGACACGTGAAACAACGCGTCTGTGGAAAGTCTTATGCAATAATTTTATAAGTTGCACAAATTAGGTATACATTTACACCTATTTAACTATATTACATCGGTAAAGATAATTTACAGTATACCCCTAAAAATAGGTTAAACATTTGACGTTTACGTGACATGCGAAACGTAAACGTGACACGCGAGACGTAAAACGTGACGTGCGAGATGCAAAACGTGACGTGCGTGACGCAAAACGTGACGTGCGAGACGTTTTACGTGACGTTTTTTGAAGTGCGAGACGTTTTTTGACGTGCGAGACGTTTTTTGACGTGCGAGACGTTTTACGTCACGTTTTTCGACGTGCGAGATGCAAAACGTGACGTGCGAGACGTTTTTAGATGTCTGCGTCACGTTTTTTTGACGTTTACGTGATTTTTCTACAGTGTTCCATGTCTCATTCATCATCTATGTTACTTCTAGATCATACTGGTCTTTTTTCGCAATTCAATTGGACCAACAATAATAACGGCTAATGCCCTTAGGGTAACGTTCATTGCGCTTGATACAAATACAAACCCGTTAAATAAATCATATTTTTTTCATACTTTGATATTATTATACCCAACTTACGTCTTTGGAAATATGGCAACATGGTATAAATAATAATAATAAAAATATGGCAACATGGATTCGAAACATTATCTCAATAGTGAATTCAGCTTTCAAGTAATTTTTAAACAGAAACATAGCCACCACAATTGATAACGCTCTCTCTCTCATAAACAAGGTAAACTATAGTAATTTGTTCCTCTATAGACGGCTGAAAAATTAGCCAACCGTTATCTTTGATATAATAAAAAGACAACATGACCTGTCCTGACGACTATTATATTCAGCCGTTATCTGTGAAATGAAACAGTTCGACTACGTCACACACACACAAGCGATGACCGAACGGGGTGCGTGCGTCGCCGCCTGAATATTTTAAATTTTCGAGCCGTTATCTTTGAATCGGATCACCTCGACTCGGGCCAGCATTCGTGCGCCGCAGACATGAATCGCCCCGCTGACGCTCACTCGATTATAGTAATTTCTTCTTCTTCTTTTCTATAGGCGACTGAACGAGTTCCATGACGCAGCTGAACTGTCAACACGTTCAAGACCACCATTATTCTTCTTTTCCACATCTGCATGATGGCGGCGGTGATGTGCCGAGGAGTGGAGGTGGCTCACGTGCGGGGGCGTGTCCGTCCATAAGAATTGACTGAAAAAGTTCCCACGGTCACAACACCCTTAATCTACTCTATTTTCCTGTCTTTGGTTAGTTAATTTATTTGGTCCTGATCTTCTATTTACCTCATTTTCCTTGAAAATGTGTTCTATGTTCCCGGTGAGGCTATTCTTCTAATTTCATTGTTCATTGAGGGGTGCTCCTTCTTTTTCCCCGATCTCCGTTGAACACTAGTGCACCTCTAGTGGGGGTCTCTGCCGGTTCCGCATTGGTCAGACTTGTGTCCAAAGCAAGCGAATGCATTAAAGAGAAAGACAGTTGGATTTATTCCGGAAACTCGGAGACTGAAGTTTGATAGGTTCGTGATCATCAGCATTATTATCTGGAGGTTTATTTATTATTTGTAGCTCGTATTATATTTTTGGATTTTGAGCAGTTTTCAGTGAATTTTCTTTTTGGTCTGTATCTAAGTTCATGACAATTTCTATGTTTCCATTTCTTTGTTTTTGGTTGAAGAGATTTTTTTTGTTTATGACAGGACTTTTTCATTTCGTTGTTTTTGGTTGAAGAGATTTTCTTTGTTTATGACAGGACTTTTTCATTTCTTTGTTTTTGGTTGAATAGATTTTCTTCGTTTATGGAGGGACTTTTCCATTTCTTTTTTAGTAAATAATTGGTAATCAATTTTTTTGGGATTGTAAATTATTCATTAATTATAGTTTTCATTATTTGTGAATTTCATTTATTTGGGGCAATATGGGGTTATAGGGCTACAGGCGAACCATCCCCTTAAAAATGGTAACGCGCCATGGTAATACCTCAGTGGTGGTGTGGAAATTTACCGATAAATATATTATTAGAATTTAGTTGAGGTTGACATGAAGAAAGACAAAATGTATTTCTTGTTTTATCAACTGTTCATTAAATAGTATTAGGAAAAGTAGAATTCGTTAGAGGGCGCTGTCATCAATCTTCAAAGTAGTAAATATGATTCTTGTGCTTTTCATTACAAAATAGTAAAGGTAAAGTAGATACAAACATATTCACACAATTAAAACTCGAAAAAAACTCCAGCATGATAGAACAACTATGATTTATTTTAATTTATTTTACTGCTTTGAAGGGTTTACTTTTTTTCAACAGAGACAGTATTCGAATTATATATACTTCGGCTAATTAACATTAAGGACCTTTTTCAGTGTTTAAATCGAAGTGAAGTGACAATATTAAGCTTATTTCAATCAGCATTTTAAGTACTTCTAATATCAAACTGTAACTTTCGACAAGTGTGCTTAGTGCTTGAACGAACTCATTCTTTGACTAATAACAGTAGTTCTTATGAATATAATCCTACAATCGTAGAAAATCAACATAATATCATAAGTTTATGCAGAAAAAAGTGAAATGGAGGACGAATAGCCTTCGTAGTTGAGTTTTAAAACTTTTTTACCAATTTGTTATAAATAATTGTCATTTATCACGTGGGATATGCTATGATTAGGGCTATTTTAAACAGATGAAAAAAAATAAAAGGCTTCTTTTGTAAGTTTTAAAACAACAATTTGCAAAAAATTATTGTTATTTATCACCTCGGACGCTATGATTAGGGCTATTTTAAACAGAGATATCAACCTATTATCAATGTATGACGGCGACCACTATTGATAACGCTCTCATAAACAACGCCTTTATTGCCGATGTCTGCTATGTATTTAATTTAACTAACTTAATAGCTCCTTGTTGCCATGGTTACCAAAACGTAAGATATAGAAATAAATGAAAATATAGTCATTTTCCATTGACGGATTCTTCTTTTCTATATTCGGCCTGAAGCGCTGACACGTTTCAAACCAGGATTCTTCTTTTTTATATATTTGGCTGAAGGGGTGCGGATGATGGCGGGTCATGTGAGGGGGCGTGGCCGCCCATAAAAAATATGAAGGGGTGGGGATGATGGCGGGTCACATGCGGGGGCGAAGCCGCCCATAAAAAATATACAGAGGATTTTCCCACGCGCAAGTCTCCCATACTACATAAACACAAAACGCCGGCTCGCAGGATCGATGGCGCATCGCCTCCGAGGATTATCTCCCCAAAGGATCTGTCGACTACGTCACACACACGCTGGTCCGCGGTGCGCCCACATGAAAAATAAATATAAGGGGTCCGCGCGCGCGCGCCTTCAACGCCATCTAGTGGCAGTTTCTGAAAAGAACCCAGAACACACTTTGAATTACTACTCTAATGACATATGTGGGAATTATTCCATATAAAACTTAAATGGTTTTGCACTAATTTCGACAGGTATTCTTTTAGAAAACTGTATTCTTGAAAAAAAATCAATATATTCAGTTTGACCTTCTGCTGCAAATTTTGAAACATACCGTATACTTGGTAACTTTTTCCAAGATTTTTGGTTACAAGTAAAACTTTTTAAATAAGATATTTATCCAGTCTAGATTAAAGTTCCGCACTGAGGTTATTTATCAAAATTATAATCTTTCTCCTAGAATTCAGTAACCTTGAAGAATATAATTTTTCTAATATCTCTGAGATATTTCCTGATAAAACATAGAAAGTAGGGTGCCAAGTTGATACAAACTTAGTAACATACGGTGTGTTTTGAAAATAATATCATTTGTTGACATAAAAGTCTTCAAGAGTGTGTTGGTACAATCGTCTTATTCATTTTTATTAATATTTGAAGAAGTAAGCTTTAGAAAACCGAAAAATGTTTCATTTTCGAAAAATAAAGTAAATTTTATTTCTTTTTCATTAATTTTAAAATTTAATTAGGCAAGGGGCACAACTTATGTTACTGACGCTTTCTGTAGCTTTTTGATTATGTTTCTAATCTTTGGTACTTTAGGTTAATATCTGTTTGTTCAGTTTTAATTATTCGAATGAGTTTATATCTATAACTAATTACAGATATTACCCAAATGTTTGTTTTTTTTTTAATTTTAGATGATTAATTACTTATTAATATCCCTTATAGCAAAAAAGTGTTTTTTTAAAAGAATGTTGGTGACATATATACAGCCTGTCCTAAAATGTTTTATATAAAAAAAATCATACATTTTACAAAATTTATATTCAAAAATAAATTTTTAAAATGGTAATCAGATAAAATATTATCTAATTAATAAAGAATAATAAATTATATTTATATTAAAACAAAAATCAAAATGTTGATCGAATATATATAAAATATAGATTCATATATTTCATAGGTCAAAATTTAATAAACACGTTCGTAATTTTTAATTTATTTATTGGCAAGTACAAATTTTTTTCTAAAGTGTTACATCTAAATTTGGACATAGTTTCCATCAATAATTTTAAGAGTTTGCTCTATATTTATAGTTAAACAGTATTTTTCAGTTAAAAATATCCAATTGCTAGTTTTTACATAAAAAATACGTTAAATAATATTTAAAAAGGAAATAATTGCGTCACATTTATATTTGCTGAAAAAGTGACTCTCTCTCCTACTTCTTTCCATTTTCCCCAATATTTTTATCCCTTTTATGATTTGTCGTATTCAAAAACATATGAAATAAAGGGTTTAAAGTAACTTTAGGATTTTTAGTACAAATACCGTTGCACGTCAGGAGTGACGTACCTCTTTCGTCATAGTACTGCCAACTAATTAAAATTTCCCTAACTAAGATAAATCATACGAAACATCACGAAAATTCACGAGGACTCATGAACTTAGTCACAGTATTAAAAAAACCGAAAAAGTAATCGTAATTATTTTGATAATTTTAGAATTATTTCAATTATATTGGCTTATATACGTCTTATTCTTTATAATATAAAGTTTATAAATCATTATTATATGTTTAGTACTCAAAAAACCATAATTTACATTAAATAATTTTGAAATTTTCTACGCCCGTGAGTCTCGTATTTATGATGAAGAAATGACATTGTAGCGATTGGCATGCCTTGATGCGACGTTGTCGAGTATTTAGATTGAAATATTTCAACGATTTCTGACGTCCGGCCGTCAACCAGTTGTGTGTTTTCACCACGTTTTCGGTAATTTTATAATATTGTCTTTATTTTTTTGCTTTGCTAGAGGAACAAGAAGCATGTTTATATCAGTTCGTTTTCATTGATGAAACATGGATCTTTCAAAATGGAACTAAACCGTTCCTGGCAAAACGATGATAAAAGAAGTGTTAGAACTACAAAAATTGATGGCAAGAGGTGAGTCATTAAATTGAAGTAAATAAAGGTTTCAGCATTCTGGTTGTGTATTTAAATTTTATTACACTTTTGAAATTTCAGTGGAAGTAAAAATTTATTTACATTAAAACTACATGTTACATTCTATAAATTTAAAACTTTAATTATTACATAAATAAACATTATTATTATGTAAATAAACATTATTATTATTCATTTGTTATAGATATATTATACTTAATGCTGGTAATGAAAATGGATTTATTGAAGGTGCCCAAACAATATATTCCTCGAAAACTAAATTAAATGGTTACCATGGAGAAATGAATAAAGACAATTTTTTACATTGGTTTGAAAACCAATTACTGAAGAACCTTAACGAACCTTCTCTAATTGTTATGGATAATGCTTCATACCATAGCATGTTATTGCACAAAACACCCAATACAGGCTCAACCAAAGCTGAAATACAAGAGTGGCTAGCAAATAGAAATATTGATTTTTCTGTTAATATGTTTAAATATGAACTTCTGCAAAAAGTTGAACAGTAAGTATAAAAATCTATCGATGTTACAGTTTTGAATTTAGCGATGTTGGCATATTATAAAAAACCGCAAGTAAAATATATTCTTTTTCAGATACAAGCCACCAAAAGTATATCTGGTGGACAACTTAGCAGAACAATATGGACATAAAGTGTTACGTCTTCCTCCCTATCATTGTGTTTTCAACCCCATCGAACTTATTTGGGGCCTTTCTAAGCAATATTATAATAAACATATTGGCAGAGACGGTAATAAAGAACAAGATTCTTTAAATATGTGGTCTGAAGCTCTTAGAACACTCCTGAAGTATGGAAAAATTCTATTAAACATACAGAAAAAGAAATAGAAAAATGGTATGAAAGAGAGAGAGTTTTTGATAGACTAGAAATTAATCCCATTATTATTAATCCTAACAGCGATGACAGTGATTCAAGTGATTCAGATTTGAATTAGGAGAAAGGATTTACCTTTTGTAGGAATTCGAATATTGTAGTTGAATTGTTTCTTATAAGAAAAATATATATTTTTTTAAACAAAACATTGTCTTATTTTAATAACAATAAATAGTTTGCTATCTTTTTTATATGTCTCTATTTTATTTATTTAATAAAAATATAGTACAAATAAACAACATAATATAACGATTTTTATAACAGATTATTGAATATTAAAAGTAGATAATACAGCAAGAAAAAGAAGAATATCACAGTTGTAGATTGCTAATGAATCAACTGAGAAAAACATTTTTCAAATGTACTTTAAAACTGGCAGGATGAAGTGTCTTGAGTGTGAGGATCATATATTGTTCATATACGCTTCAATAAATTAATTTTTCATAATAATAAAGCTAAACAACATAACCTAACCTTACATTTTTGAAACTTCCTACATTCCTCGATAATTTAGACAAGCCGACAACACTGCAGGGTCGTGATCTCATAATTGATATATGACGTGCAACGGAATTTGTATTAAAAATCCTATAAACGAACTGATATAAACATGCTTCTTGTTCCTCTAGCAAAGCAAAAAAATAAAGACAATATTATAAAATTACCGAAAACGTGGTGAAAACACACAACTGGTTGACGGCCGGATGTCAGAAATCGTTGAAATATTTCAATCTAAATACTCGACAACGTCGCATCAAGGCATGCCAATCGCTACAATGTCATTTCTTCATCATAAATACGAGTCTCATGGGCGTAGAAAATTTCAAAATTATTTAATGTAAATTATGGTTTTTTGAGTACTAAACATATAATAATGATTTATAAACTTTATATTATAAAGAATAAGACGTATATAAGCCAATATAATTGAAATAATTCTAAAATTATCAAAATAATTACGATTACTTTTTCGGTTTTTTAGTACTGTGACTACGTTCATGAGTCCTCGTGAATTTTCGTGATGTTTCGTATGATTTATCTTAGTTAGGGAAATTTTAATTAGTTGGCAGTACTATGACGAAAGAGGTACGTCACTCCTGACGTGCAACGGTATTTGTACTAAAAATCCTATAGTTTATCAGTTACAGCATTTTATGACGGACTCCAGCTAGATATACTTGTAGAATAGTTTGTACTTTATTCCTCAATCATACGAAAAAAATGATTTAAAGTTTTACGATAGGTTCAATGTTAGATGTGACTTCGTCAATAAAAGAAATAATACTAAGGACTATGTGCTTAGGTATTAGACGTGCTTTTTTGAATATCATTTTATTTTTGGTCAATGAAGAAAAGGTTAACTTGATCTTTCCGAAATAACCTATAGACGTCGGGTCATACAGAACAATTACATATTTTGGAGATAATTCAAACAAAATATCTAAAATTATATCTCGTACAACATGTTCTACAATATCTTTTAAAGTAAGAAATAAGGTAGGTTCATTTTTATTAAATGTAAAACCTAAAATTTATAAATTTTCAAAATCTGGTATTTACAAACTAAATTGTCCGGATTGTAACGCCATCTATCTTGGCTAGACACTTAGAAATTTTAACATAAGTCATTGACACCAAACATAAACCTACACTTAATAACACAATGGAAACAACAGTGGAAGTACTTCATATAAGTGACAAGAAGAACTTGATTTGTTGGAAGAATATGAAATAAAGAAACACCTAAAATATCCTCAATATACAGTATTGAATGAACAACTAAACTTGAAAAGTTCAATTATCTTAGATCACCTTTTGAACTAAATAATACTAACCAAATATTTTTTAGAAAAAGAAGAATATTGCTTAATAATGAATAGTTGTCAGGTTAATAACATGAAATTTATAAAAAGATCTGTCAAATTTATATCTGTCTTTAGAACGGTATTGTTAGATACCGAAACCTAGGTAGACCTTAATACATATTAAAACGCTTTGGAAGTCTGTGGATATTCAAGATAAGTATTATTTATATTATTTATCTATTCATATTTATTAGAGATGTAGGTGTTCTATCTTCCACTATATAGGAAATATTATCCAAATACAAGTATAAAATTAAATTGGTTCAAATGTTGAAGATACTTTTGATTGCTGTTTTGAATTTTGTAAATTATGGGGTCAGAGTTTGGCTGATGATCCACACTTGTTGCACAACGTGTATTTTTCGGATGTATGAATCTTGAGCTAAAAGTATTTCACACGCGCATGAATACCACACACAGAAAAGTTAAATGTATGGTATAGTATCCTAACCTTAAATAGTAAATCGAATCTTGAATTATTAAGAGAAGTGATCTGCCTATTACAACAATAATGGAAAATTGTGAAAAACTTTTTGAATGTTTACGTGTATTTCAATAAGATGGAGTACCTCGACATTTTGCTTTTGCCTGTACAACAATTTTTTAAGGTAATTTTCTCCGCTAGTTGGATAGGTAGAAGAGGGTCGTTGATGGAGTTACCGGATTTAAAGCTACTAGTTTTCTGTGTATCAAATTATGATACGAGTACCTAAGCATAATCTCTAAAAGACTTAAGACAAGGAACAAAGAATGGATAAAGAGTCCATAAAAAATGTCTGCGTCATTATGCCTCTAGGTTGGGGTATAGATGACGAATTATAATGGAATTTCGGTGCTTTCAAATTTGACATCTCTTGAAAAGCATCGACAAATTACAGACCTATTATTTGTGTTTTAGATAATAAACGGTTATATTGATAGTTGCGCACTACTATCTAAACTACTATAGTTCTCGCCGTTTACTTAGATGTACCAAATCGAATCTAGTGTTATTTTAACTCCGCCCGAGCGACAACCATTGGTCAAACAAATAAGGTTCCATTGGCAGTGGCGTCGGTACTTATCGTACATTTATTTATTAAGTAAATGTGCAAAATAAGATAAGTTTTGCTAACGTTTTTCTCTACTACAATAATTGCTTGTCAAATGGTAGTTGTAAACAATTGCATTATTTAGCTATTAATAATTCTTATGAATTGACCGAAATTAAATAGTGCTTAATATCCACTTTTATTTCATTACGTATGATGCATTTCGAAATACTAAAGCTTTTTCAAATAGAATAAATAAGAAAATGTGTTGATAATCATATATTTATAGTTGTTAAACGCTACGTAAACAAAGAATTAAAACTTAGAAAGCAAGTAAAATTTAAAAACCGGAAATCCATTAGGAACCATTACATACAAATTAAGTGAACATATTTTATATAGAGAGAATCGTTTAAACGTTTTAATATACATTAAATCTATATTTTGATAAAAAGATTTAAGGAATTTTTACAATTTAATTTTTTTAAAAAACTTTACTTTATACCTCATTATACCTATTTACTTCGTCGAAACGTCGTATTTCAAATAAAAAATATGTGGTTTTTGATTCCAAATAATTATGCAAAAAGTAAAAATGTGATGTTAATAAAATCTAAATTTTATCTTACCTATCACTTCTGATGTTTTTATCTTTACATCTGTTAGAGTGTCTTGTTCACTTTTAACCGTTTTAAAATAATTGTACATTTTAAATATAACTTCACGAGTTTGTCCGTGTAGACGAAGCTTACGCTTGTTTTCACTTTGATGAGACATTATCAAAAGACTAAACCTAGCCCGCTACTGAGTACTTCTTGTGATTGGGTGTTCGTTCGAGCGCACTTAACCAACTGCTGTCTTACGTGAAATAATAGATATTGCTGTCTCGCTTGTCTAGTACATCTAAGTAAACGGCGAGAACTGTATCTACTACTATCTAAACAACAAACTATAGCTACCATAGTCCAATGATTACCCCGTATGTGCAACAAGTGTCTTATTGATATATTTTCTAACTCTTTAAATAGATTTAAACAGATATTAAAATCAGTATAGAAGTTGGCAATAAATTAACTTTGTATGTTTGCTCACAAGTGTACTTATTTCTACTTTAAATTTGCTTTTAATGAAATGCTTATTTATTATGTGATAGTTGTTTAATCTTAGAAACTTTATATCTTTTCGTATTGTCTTTTTTGTGCCTTATTTGTTATTCCTTACTTTATTATATGTATTATCTAATTATATAATGGTTTTCCATAAATAAATAAATAAAATAAAAAAAACCTCTTGTGGTAATACTCTTCTCCTTCTGTACGTTTCGTCTTTTTGATGAACTGGCATCTAACATAATAACTCTTTGAAAACACGTCAGGATACTTCTGTTCCCCAAAATTTGGGTTTTAATAATAATAAAAGGTGGTTTTAACAACAACCAATCCAAACATTAGCTAAAATCACACCATATAAAGTAACCAATCAACATGGCTAACTTCAATTCAAAAGGTACAAACTTTAAAGTAAATTCTCACTGAAAAGTGAAAAAAGCCTATTAAATTTGTAATTAATGACATTTCTCATTCCCATTCAGATATATCTAAACTAATCTCTGTACGTCACAAATCGACAAGTATGGGCTACGACTTAAACAATAAGGAAGGGTCACAGATTCTGGACAATTTGAGTTAAGATTTCAAGTACTTTTAATACTTAAAAAGTTAAATAACGTTCTAAGTATGTCATATTCAGCACAGTTTAATAGCAATAATCCATATAAGAGCAATGAGCAACGAAGTGTAGAAGGAAAGCCTTAATCGGGAACCAAATGTTTTAAATTTTTTGTGTTATTTCAAGGTATTTAACATTAGAAGTTAATTTCTTTTGACCAAAAAAAATATTTTAATATTGCATTCCTTTATGAATAATGCTTATATCATTCCATGCTGTTGAGAAAAATATTTACAAATGCAAGCAAAAAAGAAAAAATCCAAACTTTTTTAAAGGAAAATTATTTCTTTTACGAATAAACACATACAAAGGATCAATTGCTGGAGCTACTAAGACACAAAAAAATTCCAAAAGAGCTATATTATAAAAGTACTTGCAAAAAAATATAGTCCCAGGATCTTAAGGCTACCTCCCTATTTCGGTAACTTTGGGGTGACTAAAGAAGCGAGTTCGCTTTCCGAAATATGGCAAGAAAGTGGTCGAATGATCAAAGATGAATCCTCGGCTAAATAGTGTAAAAATTTGTAAATCAAGTGTGCTCTCTAGTACTATCCAAGGCTAGGTGTACTATATATTTTTGATTGTCTGAAATATAGTGTTTTAAGAAAAGGAACCAGACATGTTTAAAGGGTAATTTTGAAATACTCTAACCTTTTACAGTCCAATTATCGATAATAATCGATTACGTAACCTATTAATTCAAATATCTATAATCCTACGATGAACAATTTTCAGAGTTATAAACCTTACCGTTCTGCAGAATAACATTCTTAAAAATTTTGCTAGACTTTTATATTTGTTCATTAATTTCTTACATTTCTTTTTAATTACAAGTTAGTGATATTCATAATAAATTAACTAACAAAACTAGGGTATATTGAAGTTATTATAACTTTGTGAAAAGTTTTATTGGCGTACTTCAAAACGATAAATAACTATAAAGCATCATTATTTTGTTGTTAATGTAGCAAATATAACATAGCATTAACTAAGATATTTATAAAGTGATTTTTGTTAGTTACTAAGTTTTTTTTTTAAATTAAGTGTATATATATATATATATATATATATATATATTCAGTCACGTAAATATTCATTGTGTAGCTAGTGACAGTTATGAAAAATGTGAGGGTTTAATACACCAAAAATATTTAAAATTTGACATTTCGTTGCAGCGTTAAATAAAAATATGATTATTACAATATTTGGTACATTTTTATATTAAATCTATATTTTTTCTCTACAAAACGTAATAATAAATTCTAGGTCGAAAACTAAAAAACTTAGTAACAAGCAACCAAAATATAAAATAAAAGTAGTTGAGAATTCATTTAAAGTTAAAGATTTGTAACCTGTTTTAGTTTTAGCAAGTTCCAAAGACTGTTTATATTTTCTTTCAAATTTGTCACTCAGATACTGTGCTAAGCCAGCTTCGTATAATTTCATAAGCTTCAAGTTGAAGAGATTGAGTAACGGGTGTCCAATTCGAAAAGCAAAAACGAAGTATCTCGAACCTTCAGGAACCTTTTCTGAAACATAAAGCATAGGCTTTCCTTCTGAATCGAGATAGAAAATGGGTATGTTATACTTTATTTCTCTCAGTAACCTTATCGTTACTATATCTTTATCAAAAGCTGTTCTGTTTATACATTTCCAATAGTTGCTGGAGCAGAGAACCAAATTCATTTTTAATAAATCGCGTTCATAGGAACCTGGAAACGCTTCAAGTCTTTTCAGTATCATTTTATCTGGCAAAGCCAATGACAAAGATGTTTTTATAATATCTGATCTGGTATTTATAACATGATAACTATTGTTCTTTATCATTATGTTAAACATTTTGCTTTTATATACTGAAGTGAGTATAAAAGTGAAAATTAAATAATTTATGAAGAAAAGCTTAAAGGAAATTGTTATTTTTCTTAAAGTTGCACTCCCTTCAAAAAGTACGCTTAGAAGAAGAAACAGTATCGATCCAATTTTTTGATTAGGTCCTGAAAATTGAGTCAAATAAAACAATCCATAAAAAAATACAAACAAACCGAAAAAGTACCACCAAATCTCAGGAGAATACTCGTTTAAAAATACAATCCATTTGTCGTACTTTAATAAGTTAGGAACAATAAAGACTAGTTCGTCTTGTGTAATACCAAACGTTTTTTCCATTTGCAAATAATCAACCGTTCGGTCAGACATTTGGGATACGTATAAATCATACTCATTTGTTTTAAATTGTTCTGCAACTTTTAGAGTGTTAATTGGAGGTTTTGTACTCGTAAAATTAAGTTTTAGTTTTAAATTTAACGCAACTATATTAAGTAATTCCATATGAATTCCTTCTGTAGTACTAATAACGTAAGGCGGAGCAACTCCGTATAAGACTTTAAGAATGTTCAAATATTTGCCATTCGTTTTATCAAATATTGCTAAAGAAATGTCAACTTTTGAGCAAATATTAACAAAAACGAATTGCATTTGTCTTGTTGGTGTAAATTTAAGTGAATAAACCTCGTAACTGTTTTGAGTATTTTTTGTGATAATTAAGACATGATAAATAAAGTACTTATCCAATGTTTTCAGAAGTTCTTCATTGATAGCATCTGCGAAGATTATAAATTTCTTTCTTGAATTCAGTAGCATGGAATAAAATAATATCTGCAAGACTTCTGAAATATTTCCTGATATAATAAAAATATCAGGTTGCGTGGGTGATACTAATTTTAAATCTTCTTTTGTGTTGTATCGTTTGTTTTGATATTCAGTTGTAATATTTGTATGTAGAAGAAAAATAAAATCACTGGATTTACCAATTGATTTTAAAAGCGTATTAGTACATTCTTCTAAATCCTTTTCTGCTACTTCTAAATTTATATATGAGGAAACATTGCTTATAAAAAGTAAACTGAATGTAATAAATATCATTTTTCAGGATGCAAATTTGAAAGGAAAGTTATCTAATAAATGTGCATACTCTCAACAAAATTATATGTTGTATTATTTATAACTGACTTAATATTTGCTGTGGAATTATTCTTCATTTTAAGTGAGTTAATATCCATAGAAGCATTAATTTTTTCATCAAAAAGGTAATCTACATTTAATGATTTTAATTTTAATGTAAAATTTATATAATTACACTCAAAAAAATATAGGTAGACTTCAAGTATGAAATAAACTGTACGTTTTGATTGAAGTAAATAATTAGTTTATATATCGTATTCTATTCACAATTTAAGGATATACAATTTTTAGCAATTATTTAAAAAAAATTCTTAGTCGTGTTCAAATAATCACCTTTTGCGTTTTTTAATTATTAGTTACTTATTCTATGTGATATGACAAAATCAGAATCTATGTATTTATCAATTCCAAATTGGTAGTGGTCCTATTCTGATTTTTTATTGACAGTCCTACTAAATATTTTTTTTCTATAGGCTGTTTTAATTGTCACAAGTAACTTTCTCACTTTTCCCTCTATTTAGGAGTCGTACTAACCCTTGCATCATTATTTACCATGACTTTGTTGGAATCTCAACCAAATATAATAATTTTTCTCCACGACGACTAGTGCATATATTTTCCTTCTATAACAAGTTGCAGAATTAATATCATTTCTGTAGGTTAAGTATTGATGGTTATTCTTTTAATGATTAACGAAGACAGTTTAATTTTAAAGGGTAAGGAACGATAACATATCATTACTTGCTCTCAATAAAAAAATTGATTATGCCAAGGATACGCCTGCCAATTTTATGTATTAATCCATTTCTTACAGTGTAAGAAAAAGTAGGCAAAATATGAAATAAAAATAGATGAAAAGTGAATTACTGTTAAATTTAATTCATTTTGAACGTAATTAATTTTTTATCCTTTATCGAATTTAAAAATAACCTGATACAATTACAATTACACAACAGAGCTTGTAACAGGGAATGGACTTTCATTGTTTGTTATTAGTGGTAAAACATAATGCATATAAATTAAATAACAGTAATTTAGTTAATCTGTTTTTATTAATATGATCAGAAATTATTATGTATAATTTAGATAGTGTCACAAGAAGACTAAATCAGTACGACATTATTAAACAAATATTCTGCCTTTATATGACCTATTAATTCATGTTGTTTGCAATATATAACTTTTTTAGTTTAAGTTTCATAGTCAGTTTCATTTTTTTACAGTGAACCCATTCATTTATGTTTGTCAAATATGTGGTTAACGAAGGTGGGTAACACATGAATGTGAAAAAAGTCACAATTATTTTTTTATTGCGAATAAGAACATTTATGAACACTTATAATTATACTTCATGTCTCACAAATATAAAGTAACAATAGATAGTTATTTTCATTTTATTTATAAATTATTTACTTATTTAGGTAATATCAGTTAACTGTTTCTTAAAAAATAAAAATAAAAAAAATAAAAAATGTTTATTCAACAATAAAATAGAAATACATTAAAAATAGAAACACTACAAAACAAAAGAAATACATTAAATATAGTAACACTACAAAACAAAATATATTGTTGAAATAAACAGTAGACACACAGTAGTGGTATATACCACTTGTATATGTGTAGGCGTCAAAATCTGTATTATAAAGACATTTTTCTGGAGGTTTTAGACATATCTAGTGATAAAATTGACATAATCGGTAAAGTCACAATAGGTAAATACATATATATATAAATATTCTCAATTTTAAACATTGTAAGACATGAGGGAAACTAGACGTTCCTTTGATTGACAACATTACTAAACATTGACCGTTCATTACAGATAACCCAGTCTTTCAACTTTTTTTTGAAAATAATAATGATATTCAGGTAGGTAAAACTTTACTCTCTCCATTTATGTTGTTAATGCCGAAAAGTGTTTCATTCAAATTTTTCTTGATGTTTCTATGGGTCCTTAATATACATATTTTCTGAGAACTTCTTTTGAATCTTTCGTAAGGACATGAAAATTTATAATGCTTCGAAGTAAGCCACGTTGATTTATCTAATGCTGTTTTGAAAACTTTTCTGGTTGATGTGAAGTCGGACGTAAATATATACATTGTCGATTTCTCATTCAAATTTGGCAACACCGTTCTAGTTCTTACGACGCGAACATGTTCAACAATTTGGTTAAAATGAGCTCCGTCGCTTAGCATTTGAAGTGGTTGTACTGCTCATCCTAGGCTCACGGTTCATGTTGTTTTTGACAAATTGTACTATTGTTTACTTTTGAGGCTGATCTACTGATATGCTGCCGAGTTGAAATAAACCTATACTTATAAGAACAGCGAAGATCACAGAATAACGTAGATAACCAGTTTGTTTGTGGACGTCCTATTTGATATAGTACGTACAAAGTTAGTACTATATTTATCTAACTCAATTATGACCGGTCTACTGCCCAACCAACACGACGGGGTCTGTCAGAGTTCTTACTGGTATCCAAATGTGTGACGGTAGGCTTAAAGATTTTAAAATATTTTCGAAAAATTGTTATTTAGTCCATCAACTCATTCTATATTTTGTGGATCAATTTTCCACTGAAAGTGGACCATTGAGATTCCATGATTGTTGATTTAAAATACGGTATTCTGAGGCTTATTTTACCTAATTTCTTTTTAATTCAACGAATAATGAATAATGCAAGGATAAATTATGGTTAAAATACAGGCCCGAATGCAAGTCTTATATAATAATAGTAGGTTATCAACAGTGGCGTATCATATTGGTCAAAGTAACATTAATTCATGGTATTACCACTTAACAAGTGTGTTCTATAGTGAGTTAATTGGTTTTACTTAATGCAAATGGTTTATTAAATAAACGAAAATTTATTACTATTAACATTAACAAATAATGAATATTATAAAATAATTTTTTTATGTTCGAGGAAACATTAAAGTTGAGTCGGTTTGTCATAAATTGTTAATACAAGTCAAGAAGGTTTAAAATGTGTAAAAAATAAATTTTAAAGCATGTCTTAATTATTCCTAACGTAGAATAATTTAACGAGCTAGCGGGATGGTATTTGTTTAGTTTTTTATAGCTGGACCCTAAATGTTCTGCCGGATAAGTAATAGTACTGGAAGTAGTTAAAAATACGAAAACCGACCTAAAATGACTTCAAGGAGGCTAATTTACTTTTAGGTAACTATTATCATAAAATATCGAAAGCATATTTAATCTAAATGACAAGGTCCTTATACTAAAAAAAACCTTAATTAAGCACTGTCGTCTCAAAAACTGATCTTAGAGAAAGAAGAGATCCGTCATGTCAATGTCAAAACCATGCAGTTTCTTAATAATGTCAAAACATGTCAGAAGAACCAAGAGGACGAATTACTTTTGGTTGCTTTAGTTAATTTGATGAAATCAAAATAATTTCGCAATTATGTTAAAGCTAATATTAATATACTATTTTCATTGGATGACTGAGAAAATAGGTTCTCATTAATCTTTAGAGATGGAATGATAACTACCCATTTATATTTTTACAGAAGCCTGTCATATTTTCAAAAATATCTGCCAAAGTCTCTCTTAATTTTGGTTTGAAGAGTGCAAAACATGTGACCGCACTGGTTCCCAAAAATCTTTTTACAGATGTAATGCGCTTCGGAAGCGTGACCTCCGGCTGCGAATGGGAAAGAGGTAATTTACACCCAATTAGAGATCCTCCAAATTGAATAACGAGTACCAGGTAGCATTCAGGTAATTATAAAAAACATTCTTGACTCCACTTAAGAATATATTTAGTTTTGTACAAGAACCGCACAGCGGCTAATGTTAATAGTTCATAGACAGGTAACTGTTTGTAATATTTTATTAATTTTTCTAAATGATTTCGGTTTCGGTATTGTAGTCTTCGTTACCATAATAATTATGACCATATGTATAAAACAAATTATAATATTATGAACATGTTTTTTTTTTAATATATGTATAGCCAACGTTCCTCCGAAAGAGATGTATTTATTATTAATAATTAACAAGTGTTTGTTGGAATAAAAAGAATTATTATTTTTTGTCTCTCCTTATTCTTGTAAAGGATATGATATTTGTTTTATAGTTGCTGTAGAAGTTTTTTAAACCCTATATTCTACTATATTAATTATTTTTGTGCATCCATTTCGAAATTGGTCAGAAGTATACTGTCAATTAATGTGGGAATACCTTGTTTCTTGTCAGTATTCCTACTTTTAGCTAGATGTAGGAAAAAACTAATCTATGTCTAAATAACTGAATATTATTAATGAAGAAGCAAAAAGTCAATAAGACAAAATTTGCAATAAAATAAAATTTACTTCAATAATTTAAATTTAAATTAGGAGATCACCTTTAATAAAAACCTATTCCAAAGCTCTATTTTCTACACTGGAATAGAGGAGTGACATCGTTCCACAACCTGAAATAAAGATAAGAAACATTAGGAATAATCATCTTATAATCATTTGACCATTCGTAACAAAATTTAAATGAATTTTATAGAGAAAAATTTTATCATTCTTTTAAAGTTATAACAGATTAAAGAATGAAGCAAAAAGTTTCATATTATATAACATTTTAATAGTTAAACATATTGTGTAAAATCCATGGGATCTGAAAATTGATTTTGTATGAAAAATACCTTTATGAAATGTCAATTAATTTATTATAGTCACAAGTTCGCTTTTCTATATAAAATACATACAAAAGGTTATCAGAAATTTAACATGCTTTCTTTCATTTTGAACTTTGTCGCCTTCACATCTTTATTGAGTTAATCTTGGTCTTCTTAAATTAAAAAAGTAAAATTGATCCTAACTTTAGAATTTACAATCAGTGTTGAAATAATGCTTTTTGAAATTGCTTATAAATTTTATTCTGTGAAATTATCCTTCGACTTCATCTGGCCAGCAACTTTGTAATAGCCAGAGAAGATGACTTTTTTTAAATTTATCTTCACCCAACAACATATTTGCGATTGAATCATTTCAATGTAAAAATAATTTGAGTAGAAAAAAAAACTCTACTATTTTATTTGTATTTATAATCGCCAATAAACTAATAATTAAAGGGTTATTAAAGATAGTTTTTTACTTAATAGAAAACTTCCTGACAATTAGCCGACAATGACGTCACACTGAAGCCAGCACCAAATTTAAGTTCTAATTTCTTGCAATTACGAATAATTTGAATATTAATTTCGGTGTATACATTACTTTTATATTTTCTTTCATGTTAATACTGAAAAAACTGAAAAATTTTGTAAGGTACACATCCAAAGATCTTTCTTGAATTCCTTAGCACCGATTCGAAAAATTCCAGTCACATGGAAAACATCACTTCCAATGCATTCAAAATTAAAAAACACAATGATCTTTTATTACGGAGCACTAACTCTATTTTCTTTTGATAATGAGTTTGCCAGGTACCTAATAGTATAAACACTACTTATTTTAATTAATTAACATGCCTAAATTCTAGACTATGTATAAATTGCGGATCTTATTAAATATTAACATACGAATCCATCTAGAACCACAAACAAAATAAAATCTGATGGAAATCGGGAATGCAGGTAATTATTTCATCTTTTAAATCAATTTTCATATTTTTTTTTTTTTTTTTTTTTTTTTAAAGGTCAAAGTAATGTTAGTTTACTAAGATGTCAACTAGCCAAATAACATCATTTTAGAATTCATGTAAAAAATTTACTTTCTCATTACTAGTCAAAACATTACCTTATGTTTAAAGCTAAATGATTATATAACAAGTTTTCAATAAAGGTTTTTCTCTATCTTTATTCAAAATTAAAAAAAAAGCATCATTTTGATTATTCCATTGATTTAGCTTGAAATTTTCTAATTTAGTTGGTTTCATTTTATCTTATATTTTGCTTAATTAAAATTTAATATTATTGTTGACTTTTATTTACTATTCCAACCAACCAAGATTTTTTGTTCCAAATAATTTTAATGTATTTTTTGTTACAACTAGATCAGATTTATTTTAATTTCCCAATAACCATATGAAATTAATTTGGCATATTAAATTTTCTAGTCTTTTAATAATAAAAATATATATATTAACATGAAAGAACATTCATTTCAAAACGAATTAAATTGATTTTTATACTTGACATGTTTTAAATTTAAAAGTTTATTTATTTAGGAATAACGTCACAATTAACATACAAAAATGCGTTGATTTATATTTAAGATATAGATTGTAATTAATTTCCAGAATACTTACGAAAACTATCAAAAATAGGTTAATTGCATTCATAAAATGAAATAAGTTTTTTCAGCAAACTTCAAAATTTTGATAAAATACAGAATGTTCCATTAAAAAATACAAACCATTATATTTGTGTCCTAATTTGGGACACCCTGTATATATCTAACAAATTATATATTGTCACTGCCACAGCCCGACATACACTTGCTGAAAGAATATTTTTGGAGGTTTACCAACTAGGCTCCATCCAGCCAGTTGAGCGAAGCGCACCCTGTATATAATTTATTTATTTTTGAAATATTCTAACAAAAATTAATTAATTTATCTACTATTTATTATTTTAAAAATACGTATATATTTATACATATTTTTTTACGATTCTTCTTACATTGTCTTTAATTTTATGAATTTCTTCAATAAGGTCCGCTTGATTTTGGAACAGAATCAATCCAGAAACTAAATTTATATTATTTAAATAACATTTGTTTTATTGTAAGAGAAATAAATTGAACAAAGTATATTGGCCAATAACTTATTAATGTCTAGTGACAACTAGTACAACTTTTTTCTGGAACGCACTCATTTGTATTTTCATCCCTCAAAAAACCAGGTTTACAAACACATATTGGTCTGCATTGCATCGTACAAATTAAATTACAGGGTGGGGGGTGTGGGTGTTGGCATGTAGGAAAAGGACAACATGGGATACATCCTTCAGTTTCGTTTGGAGGACAACCTAAAAAAATAGGTATGATTTAAATGTCTAGGCTAAAAACAGAAATTATTTTTAAGAAATTTTGTCTGCCACAGATCTACGAGTATTTATTCAAAAATATATTTGCATTAGGGCTATCTGCTAAAAAATGTGATGTTCCTAATTATTTAATTTAACTGATAATATACGAAAATGGCAAATTTAATTTAAAAAGGTTAATTAGAAAATTTGATTAAAGGAGTTAAAGGAATATTTTACCTTCAGTATTCGCTAGCAAAACCAACGGAATAAACAAAATCGTCAAAAACACTCTCATTATGACTCAAGAATTAAGAACTAATAAATGGAAATTACTTTTGCTTAAGTTATATATACATATATATACAGGGTGTTATTGAAATACACGTACATATTAAAATGGGGAATAGTATGTAATGACCAAAAACGATTGGCACCAATTTTAACTTCAAATTCTAAAATTTAAATATTGGGGAAGAGTCCCCTTTTCCGACCTACTAGTTTCCATATTTAAAGAAGTAAAATAAATCGAAATTGAACTTACCCATAGAAATTGCACTGTTGCCGTAGCAAAACCAATTAATTCAAAATAAAGTTTATTACAGTAATTGTTCAAAATGCCGTCCATTATTATTTACACACACTTGCAATCGTCTTTCCAAAGAACTTTGAACATTAGAAATTAGTCTTGGATTTTGTCGTAGTTCCTCGGCTACCGCATTAACTTTATTGGTTAATTGTTCAACACTATTAATAGGTTCATTATAAACCAGTTGTTTCATGTGACCCCACAAAAAGAAATCGCATGGATTTAAATCCGGAGATCTCGGAGGCCACTTAGTAGGTCCATTTCTGCCTATCCACTTTTGAGGAAATCTAATGTTCAAAAACTGCCGTACGTTTAAATCAAAGTGAGGAGGAGCGCCATCTAGTAGGTACCACATCCGTTGCCTTAATTGTAACGGTATCTCTTCTAGGAGTACTGGCAAAATATCTTCTAAAAAGTGGAGATATCCTGGCCCATTTAATCTGTTCGGGAGAACATAAGGCCCGATTAAATACTGATCTATTATGCCAGCCCAAACATTTATTGAAAATTTTCTTTGATGCCCAGTTTCCCTAATGGCGTGAGGATTTTCATCACTCCAAATATGCGTATTGTGCATATTGAACACGCCATCACGAGTGAATGAAGCCTCGTCAGTATACAATAATATTTTTAGAAAATCAGGAATATCAACACATTTTTGAATCATCCATTCACAAAACTCCACTCTCTTTTCTTCATCACCTGGATATAAGGCCTGGACTTTTTGGATGTAATAAGGATGTAAACCTTGTTCTTTAAGTGTCCGCCACACAACAAATGAGGACACTCCAATTTCAAGACCTAGTCTTCTACAACTTAATTGAGGCCGGTTTTCAACAGCTTCCAATATTTCTTCTTCGGCCGCCAATGTTCTTTGTGTTCTTGTTCTCCCTCGATCTGCATTGACACTCTCAAATTTTCCATGGTCTCTTAGATGCTGAACAGTTGAAATAAACGTACGACAGTCCGGAATTCTCCGATTTGGAAACCGTTCGCGATACAGGATTGGTGCTTGCCGAGAATTTTCTCCAGCTGCCCCATAAACCAGCACTATATCGGTTAGTTCAATATTCGTAAATAGTGGCATCGTAAAAAAATATTTAAAAGTAATCGTAACAACACTTTTTACCAACTTGGAAATGACGCGCTCGTGTTAGCCAGATTCGTAAATCAACTAAAATTTTAATAATCTATAGTTTCAAAAATGTATAGTTTAAAAACAATCATTTATCAAATATTCTAGTTTTTTGATAACGAGGGTAGTAAAAACCAGTCTTCGGAAATAGAAATTAATTCGAAAATCTTGGCAACATGGTTATTTCTTACAAGACTAGTTTTCTTATCATCTGACAAAAACTTGCATATTAATTACTGTTGATGTTTAAAATAGGTAAATAAACCTAATTTATATAGGTCATCCTCAACATATCAGTGAAGTACGTTTGTTTTAGAATTAATTTTCAAAAATTAATAACTCCCTTAATAAGGGGTATTTTTAAAAAATAATATTTTTCTACATTCAGTGGGGATCTGCGCAATACCCAGTTTTAATATGTACGTGTATTTCAATAACACCCTGTATATATATATATATATATATATATATATATATATTCAACCTATCTGATATTTACATTTTACCATATATTTCACGAAGTTATCTAGTAATTAATACTCACTTACAAAACAATGGTAATTTATTTGTGCATTTCAATAACAGGTGCTTTTTATAGATTATGATATTTTCCTTCTAAGAACTTGTTGACTTACTTTTAAAATAAGTATGTCCTTATAAAAATATCGAAATATCAACTATAGAAAGTAGATGCCTCTCTTAGCAAGACAAAAATCATCAACTGGAAAAAAGTCTAAATAAGATAGGCTCACCATAGGACAACCTGTAAAATCCGTATGTAGAATGGTTAAAAACATCATAAAGTTTTCTTATAAAAGCCATCTGTAACCTTTCAAGTTTCACTATTAAACGAACTAATACTATTTTGGCTATCTTTGTTTTATTCGGGTAGTTTTAGATATGACATTTTTTACCAAAAAAGGAATGAGCCGCAGCACATGTATTACGGAGACTATTAAAACTGATATTTCTGCCAGAAAAAGCTATAAATGCATATCCAGTGTGTGAAGTACTGCAATAGATCTATACCAGAAATTGTGGAATAAGTATGAAAAACATTCCAAAGTATATGTAGTCTTAATTTACTCAGGCAAGATTTATCAACTGGAAGAGAGAAGACCCAAGACAGATTAGTATTAATTTTATTTAATAAAAACATCTTTTAACTTTGCAAAAGGAAATAACCTAGGAAAGAACCTCGTAGACATTCTTACATCTGATCTCACTTTGGCCTAGGCACTGAATATACGAGGATGGCTTTTTCTTTTTAATATTTATGTTTGCATCTAGTAACATCCGGTTACAGTTTGTCATTTAGTGTCTTATCAAAATTTGTAAGTTATCGGTGTTTGAAAAAATGGAGAAAACTGATATTCGAGCCTCGATAAAATATCTTATATTGAAGGTTCAACTCCTACAGATATTAAAAATGAAATAGACTCTACGTTAGGTGAATCTTCTTCATCGTTCAGCATGGTTAAAAAGCGGATGGCGCAGTTTAAACGTGGGCGTACAAGCATTAAAGTTGCACCACGTCCAGGAAAGCCAAATACCGCGACTTCTGCTGAAATGGTCGATAAAGTCCACAGAAGAGTACTGCAAGATCGAACATTAAAGTCGGATGAGAGAGCAGAGATTGTGGGGATTCGAAAAGAGCGGATACATCACATCCTTCATGAAGTTTTGGGCATGACAAAATTATCGAGTAGGTAGGTCCCGCGACTCCTTATCTCTGAACAAAAGCTTGTACGAAAAATCACATCTGAGCTATATTTGGAGCTGTTTCAGCGAAATCCAACAGATTTTGTGCGATTCATAACAGTAAATGAAACTTAGATACAGCATAAAAGGAATTCTTTTGGTGTACTACATTCAAAAATGAAAAAAAAATAAACAGGAAATACTACGCTAATACGCTAATCTACTAGAACAGCTTTACCAAAAGATTTAAGAAAAAATAGCCGGGTTGGCGAAAAAGAAAATCTTGTTTCATCAGGACAATGCACCATGCCACAAGTCTGTTATCGCGATGACTAAAATTAATGAGCTGGGCTTTGAACTGGTACCTCACGCACCCTACTCTCCTGATTTGGCCACGTCGGACTTCAGCCTATGCCCCAACTTGAAGAAATTTCATCCGGGAAAGAAATATGTTTCAAACTTGTAAGCGATTGAAGAGACAAACAGTTATTTTGAATAGTTGCCAGAATCTACCTACAGGGATGGGATAAAGAGTTTGGAACGTCGATGGACCAAGTTCATTCATTCAACTAGAAGGAGATTATGTTGAAAACTAAAAACGAATGTATTCTTCTAAATTTTTTTTTATTAGGCCGCAAATTAATCAACCCATACTCCTATATTATTGATTTTTAAAATATTAAAAAAATACATTCCATTAATTACTCTGAATAAAATTAAATTGTCATTATTATTGTTACATGGATCCTATTTTTTTGTATTTTGTTATAACTCTTTTAATAGTAATTTTAGACCTGAAGATGACTTTTTAAGCCAAACTAGTCGTCATTTATATATTTAATCTGATGAAATTACAAACAATTTCGTGGTAAAGGTTTTGAAGTTTTGATTGTTTCTAAAAATATAATAGTTGATTTTTTATTGATTGATTGATTATTTTGAATGTCTGACTCGTGCAGGTTATATTTGTGTTGATATGATATCTTGTAGACTTTTCATAGTGGAGCGGATTTGAAAAAGTTATTAAATATATGTGATATTTCAGCTGCATTTGTTACAATTTTATTGTCTATTTTAATTTCGATAGGTTTATCCATTTTCATTTTTTGTGTAATTTCCGATACCACATTCCAAGTAGCTTTTTCTTTCTTATTTGATTCAAACATTAGTTTTTGCTAGTATTGTTTTTTAGTTCCCTTTATTAATTCGGCACTGCCAATTTTCAAGTAGTTTAAATTATACAGATTATTACTAGAATTAATTGAATCATTATTAACCTATTTTTTATTGTTTAGTGTTTTCACAAATCTTTATTTTGGGCAAAAAATATTAAAATGGTAAGAGAAAACGTCAGAAAATATTGGAATGCTAGATCAACATCTAATACTGTATATAAAGATGAGATCAATTTTCGTGTACCAATTTTTGTATATGATCTTAAATCGTCTTCTTATCATTTTCTCTCTGATCAAATATGTTAAAGAGAATTGTTCTGTGATCTGATTTTACATTATCAAGGACAAAACTAATGGCAAAATCATCTCTATTAATAAAAATATTATCAAAGGGTTTTACTTTCTGCTTACTAACTCTGGTGGGTCATTTTACTTTAGAAGTTTAATTAATTCGCTTAAAATACAGCAAAACATGAGAAAATATTTCTATTACTAAGGAGGAATATAAATTAAATTCCCCACACAATAGAATTTTATTGTTTGGTTTATACACAAAATTGAAAATTTCATAAAGAGTATCCAAACTCTCAACCTCTAAGATGGTTCATATGACTTCATATTGAGAGTTATAACTAATAAAGTTGTGTAGTCGGTGTTTGAGTTACATTGTTACATGTCAGTTTTATAGCACATCCAGAACTAAAATCATTATATTATTCATTACAAGAGCATATTCTACAACAACAAATAATATTAATTATTAGTATCGAAATTTCTGCTAAAGTAATTTAATAAATTTATTAAAATATATACAAAAAAGTAGAAAATATATGTTTATTGGAAAAATCCTGTTTTCCTCGGAAAATAAGCATTACCATTTATAGAGTCAAAAATAAAGGAAATTATTTATTATTTTCGTTGAAATTCTCTGACCAAACTAGTAATTATATGTAAGTATTTAAAAATAAAAAAATGTATTGTTTTATCGCTAACTTTACATAGTTTGTTGATATTAACAAGTGTTTACGTAGAAAAAATATTATTGTATTCAACAGAACTAATATGATATAATTGAATTGGAATATCTGAGTAATTTTACTATTTAAAACCAATTGCCATTTGTTTTTATTAGTACTTACTTTACTTCTAAACAAACATGAAGCAGTTTATATTAGTTTTGTTAGCTACTTTTATTATCCTAGCATTCGCTGATAATGGTAAGTCAATTATAATTAATATAAACACAGTTAAAATTAATGGTTATTCGAAAACTAGCTACTACTGCTTCACCTCAATATAAACAATTAGCCCACAGTTTCTCCAACTGAAAAATAAATATATTCATATACAGTGCTTTCATTTTAGAACCAGCCAATCGAAACAACTTTTGATTTTAGTTAAATTTTAGAAAAATAAAAAACATCAAATTTTATATCAGGTTTTGAAATGAAAACACTGTATATACAGTCCGTAGTAAAACTTCTCCCCTACTCCACCACTCATTTTATTTATCAGGTCAGATATTGGCATTTTTTGGTTTGAGAATTTGAGGCTTGCTTCTCTACAGAGAGTTTCTAATTTAAGTGGGTTGTTGTTGCCATATGTGAGTATACATTAATGAAAGGAAAATTGGAAGAAATTATTTCTTTTAGTCTGAGTCTCAGCTTTTATTTTTCATAGAAAAAACGAGAATAGAACTACCGCTATCGTGTCTCAATAGGCCACATCTTCAGGTTCACAATACAAATTTCTGTAATTAAAAATAAAAATGACAAATAGTTTGGTGTAAAGTACTTAGTTTGTATATAGATTAGTAGATAAAGGGCTATTTTTAATGTAAGAAAAAGATATTTTTATTTTTATTGTTTTATGTTGACTGTTACTTTTAGAATTTTATTTTATTTGTGTAATTGATAGGGATTATTTTAGTAGTAAATTTTAGTTTTTAGTACCTTAGTTTTATAAATATAGTATTAATTAGTTAAGTAGGATATAATTTATGAAAAAACTTACCGATGTTGCAAAATAGTCTTACACAAAACTATTTGGTTTAATCACAAGAAATACGATACATGCTAAAATGATGAAATTGGATAATAAAATAACATGAATTAGAGCAGTTGTAAGAGACGAACACAAACATTTTAAATATCAGTTAAAATTAGGATAAAATATATGAAACTCTGATAAATCTTATCTCACCATCTTAATACCATTACTTTTACGAATTAACAAAAACTACATTTTTTATCAAAAAGTCATTTGTATGGGCGCGAAAATAGAAGGTACACCTGTAGATCTTCTCAATAATATTAAATATAACAATAATTGTTAACTGTTTTAGTATTGGCAACTGAAAGAAAAGAATATTTTTATGTGATAGCAACTTAAAGAAAATAAAATTTCATTGTGGACACCAAAAAATTTTTAAATATAATATTGTAGGTTCAAATTTTGTTTTAGTTGTATAAAATGGGAGTAAAACCATGATCAGTAATTATGAAACAGGGTAATAGTAATTTACTTGGAGAGAAATTATTTAATATATTTACGTTTACCGAGCAATAAATCAATTATCTTACTTTTTTTAAAGGAGAAGACGATTGAGCATAGCATAACCTAGGACAATGTTTTCTTTTGTATTAATAGTAAAAGAACCCTTAAGCTTGGAGAAGAAAAACAATATTTTTAACTATAAGAACGTAGCCATTCTAAATTGGGGAAATTAAATTAACTGTATTAATTATAACTATAACTATAAATAAAAAATAGAAACGAACAAAACAGAAAAGATAAAATATACTTATCTTAAAATTGCACGATTTTCCAAAAATTTTTAAATATTCTTAAGATAATTTTGTCACCTTTCACCATCATCAGATTACAGAAATTGACCGGCATTACACACACAGACTCGATTTTATATTAAAAGAGTAACCAATAATATTTTTTTTTTCTAAAACATTTGGTTATTATTTATTTATTGCAGAAGGTGAACTGCCCATATATCGTATATGTCTATTATTTCAAATTCTCCAAAATATCAAGTCCTTGCTTTTTATCACAATTGTGAAAAATTTCCATTATAGCATCCATTGTTCTGTTAACTATCGGTTTGTGTTGAGTGTCAATGAGGTACATATTTTACGTAATGTGACTTATCTGATTGTTTTAATCTATAAGCTCGCATATGTTCACTGTATCTGATTTCAAAATTTCTAAGGGTCTGTCTTTTATAGATAATAGTATAATCCGGACAATTTAACTTATAAATACCTGATTTTTTTAAATTTAGGAACTTTGGTTTTTACATTTGTTAAAAATGAACCTTCATTATTCTTTATTTTACTGAAGGTATTGCTCGAGATATAATTTTTGATATTTTATTTGAAAAGTTTCGGATTTCTTTAGGTTGTTTTGGAAATATAAGGTTAATGCCAAACTTTTCCGTTTTTTTATTAATCAACCTAATTATTAGATATAATTGATCGTAATTACAGGTAGAATTTTGTTTTATTATATTTCCTTCTTAAAATCATCTAAATTAGTTGATATTGAAAAAGCACTATATACCACTGTATGAGTTGGATTTCGATAAACTGAATAATAAATTTAGTTTACTCTTTTAATAGTTATAACTAAGAAATATATGGAACTATTTTATTCAATTTCAACCGGTTAATTTGATTTTAGGATGTAAGTTACTAATAAAATTAAAGAAAATATCTAATTGTTTATCACTACCCGTAAAACCATCCAGAACATCATCAGCATATCTATACCAAAACAATACATTTTTGGAAATATTTGGATTAAAAATGTTTTATTCTAAATTATCCATAAAAATAAAAAAATGTTATGATTCCTTCATTTTGAACATAAAATATATCATCAAAAATAAAAGTAATTGTGACATACATAAATAACCAAGTTTACAATTTCTATAATTAAAACTTGGTTAATGTGTTTTTGTTTTAAGATTTAGTTATCATTGATTTACATTCATATGATGAATAATACATCCATCAAATAAAACTAATTTGGTACTTTCATAAATATATTTTATGAGAAAATTTGTCACTTATTCATTATTCTTATATTACATAGATAAAATCTACATAAACATTATTCAAGATTATTTATTCCTATTTAATATTAACTACGTCGTAAAAGAGTTCAATCAAAAAATTAACAATAAGGTTTTTATGTAACTACTTTGTCCTTATGTATTTGTAATAAAATTAATTAAAATATCTATGCATAATATTAGATTAGCAAGTAACTAAAAAGTCAATTATAATTTTTTTGTTTAGGATTTTACTCTTAAACGCTTTTCAGTGCTCCATATTTTCAAAATTTGATTTCATCTATTTTCTCATTAATTCTTTCAACTCTTTTATTTTTTTCAAACAAAAGGGAAATCTAATTACCGCATTAAAGAATTGAACATACTAATCCTTTATATACCTACATAAGTTCAAAAGTGTGTTTATTTATTCCATAAAAAAATACATTAAAAAAGAGTGCAAATTATATACAGGATAAATTTTTCAAAAATTTGAAATAATTGCGTATAATTATCATTTATTCTTGTATACGTATGAATACCCCAAAAATGGAAGTCAGTGTTTATTAAAGAGCTAAAAGAGCTAATTCAAAACTGATTAAAATGATAACAAAAACCCCTCTAACAATTACATTCTTTTGTGGGACAGGTACCTAAAATAAAAATTGATGTTAAGTAAAAAAAATTATAAAAATGATTTCATATTATAAAATACTCTGTCAGTTCTAATAAATAATGACTTTCTTATTAGTTTTGCATACCTGGGCATTTTTCAGCTTCAATACATGTTCCCGTCACTTGATTCCTGATATACCCATTATCCCTATCACATTCACATCTTTTAACACATTCTTCTTTACAACTTTTTTCACGTTTCGTAAACCATTTCTGGCAAGTTTGTTCAGGAACACATTTAGATCCGCACTTATTAAGAATCTCATGTTGTTTACACTTTTCTGAAATGAAGAAACAGTTTTTTAAGTAATAAGAAATAGTATAAATAAAAGTCTATCGAAACTAAAAGAATTAAACAAATAATACTCGTATACCATCAATTTGTACAGCATAATTATCTTTCTTCGCTCATTTTTCTAATCAAACTATCGAGGATATTTCTAAAGAAAATCTGAGCAGAGGATGATTCTTTTCAATAAATACATTAAGCCAGAAAACACATTTTATAAGTTTTAATGGTAGTACCATTGTTAAAGTAAATGGACATGTATCAAACTTAATACATTTTTCAGGATCATGAGATTCATTTAATAAACTCAGTTTTCACATTTAACTTTTACTAATTAAAAATAAAGTGAATTCGAAACAGTAATATAGAGAACTTTCTTGTACTGTAATGTATACTAACATGTAAAAGCAGTTAATGAGAAGAATTTAAAATTTAAAAATTGGAAGAAAGAATGAGACTATATTCAATACTATCTTCAGAGAAAGAAAAATCTAGACAAAATCGATAAAAATTGATAAAACACGAAATTATGGTACAAACCTGGAGTAGTAGAGCACTTATCTTTCTTGACACATTTTCCTGTATGACTATCTCTGATGTAGCCTTTGCTTGTATTACACTCACACCTGTGAACGCATGGTTTTTTGCATTCATGTGAACCAGTTAGAGATTGTTTTTCGCATGTTGGTTCAGACGTACATGCTGAAGCACATTCTTTGAATACCTCATTAGTTGTACAATTTTCTAAAATTAAATTTATTTTGAAAATTGTTTCGTTAATGAGACAATCTATATAAATTATCTCAAACACAGGATAAAGTTAATTTATTCAGAGTTCACAGAAAAAAAACATAAGAAAATGACGGGGTTAAACTAGAACAGGTTGACACATTTAAATATAAACATTTAGGAACTAAAAAAGTGAAGTAACAGGTATACTAATCAAATTAATGGGAACAACCTTCCTTGCAAAAAAAGAATTCCCTACAGAAAGATAAAGCTGAGGTACACAAAAAAAGTGGCAGGAAATAAAAATGATATAAAACTAACATAGGTGTGAATTTTAGGAAGAATAAGTCATAAAATCCTATATTAATTTATTTGAAAAGAGCTAAAGTTTATTTTAAAAGCAGCTATATTTGAAATTCCTAGAAGAAAAGATGAAAGAAACAAATTAAAGGCAACATAAATGTATTTTTCGGGATATATAATTAAGAACAAATAGAGTAACCAAAAATTTACTAAGTGAGAAGTTTATGAAAAAGAAGAAGAGGTAGATATCTCGTAAAGTTGGAAGTGCAGTGAAGTGAAAGGTTAATGACGAATAAATCATAGACATTAAAAATAATACAAACTTGTCGATGAATTTTCCTTGATACATGTTCCATTTTTGGCCTTAGTATAACCATCTATACAGATACATTTTTCAACGCAATATATACGCTTAATTTCCTCTGGAAACTCGCAGTCATTCCTACTCTTACACCGTGATTCACATGAGTTTCTTTCATGAAGTCCGCAAGCCTCTAAAACAATGTTGAATACGTAAAACTATATTGAAATTTTTAAGTTTACTTCAAAGTGATGGTGCTGTTCTTACTTAAAGTATCATTTTTCTTTACACAAGTTCCATCTTTCTCAGATCTAACGTAGCTTCTCGATGCGTCACAATTACAACTTTCTTCACAATTCGAAATTTCAAATTCAGATGGAATCTTACAATGTGTTTTATTTTTACACAACCAGTCGCAACTCCATGCTTCATTGGGTCCACAAGTCTCTAAAAACAAGTTACAAATTAAGAATATCATTTTGAAAATTAATTTAGTTAATTATACGAACTTGGACAATCTACTTCCTTAACACATTTTCCTTTAGGTTTATCCCTTATGTACATTTTACTTCCATCGCATTCACATCTTCCTACACATGCTTCTTTACAACCATGTAAAGTTGTTGGGGTAGTTTTTTGACAAGTACGTTCTGGTTTGCATTTTGAGGCGCATTTTTGGTATATTTCGTTTGATTGACATTTTTCTAAAATTAAGTTTACATGTAATTAGATAAATGAAGAATAAATTGAGTAGGAGTATTTAAGATATATAAATAATATATGACTGGTAAGTAAGCTTCAAATTAACTAAATTCTAATGTGTTAAAACAGTTAATTAACCTCAAGAAAGGTAAAATAGTGTGTGCAAACAAATATTTTGTGGAAAGTATACTAATGTATCTAAAAGAAGACCTTTGTCAAGAAATGGAAAAATAGAAATAATGCTTGAATTTATGAGGTATTTTAGAATGTTAAAAATAAAACACAATGGGTGAATATTAAATATTTGTTGTTTACAAACCTGTTGTAGAACAACTGTCTTTCTTCACACATTTTCCGTTATGATCTCTTATGTAGCCCTTATTTGTATCACACTCACATCTTGGAACACATGCTTTTTTACAGTCGTGTGGCCCAGTTGGTTTGGGCTTCTGACACGTTGCTTCAGGAGTACATGCCGAAGCGCACTTCTCAAATACTTCATTTCTTGTACAATTTTCTATAAAATAGTAATTAAGTATCAATAAATTTAAATATAATATATAAGTCTGCGTAAAGATAAATTACTCTAAGTACTGAGAAAACGTAAAAGCGTTGAACTATACACACTTGTTGAAGAATCTTTCTTTATACAAATTTCCTTTTCATTTCTAACGTATCCCTTTACGCAATCACAACGCGTTATGCAAAACAAACGAACGACATTTTCAGCAATATCACAATTATCCTTTTCTTTACAAAGCCAACGCAATTCACATCTTTGTTTTTCGTTTGATCCGCAGGGTTCTAAAAAATAATACTGGTGAATATATTATAAATTGTTTAAATTATAACATCTATAACTATAATACAGTTCTTTTAATAGTTTTTCTTACTATTTTATTACAGAAAAAATTGGAAGTAAAATAACCAGAAAATTTACAAACTTAATGCATTGTTTTTCTTGATACAACTGGCATCAAATTCGGATCTCGTGTAACCTTGAGAAGCGTCACACTGACATCCTTCACATAACATTGGATCAATATTCGATGGTACATTACAATTTGTACCATTTTTACAAAACCATTTGCAACCCCATACTTCATTTGGTCCACATGTCGCTGAAAGTTTCAAAAAAAATAAAAAAAGACTACTTAGCAAATGAAACTAGCTTAAAGAAAGTTATTAATTTTATAAACCTGGACATTCCGTTTTTTTCACACATTTTCCTTTTTGCCGATCCCTAATATAGCCTTTACTCTCATCACAGACACATCTTTCTACACAGGATTCTTTGCAGTCAAATAGGCTCGTTTTAGATTCTTTTTGGCAAGTTGGTTCCAATACACATTTCGAGCCACATTTTTTGAAGACTTCATTAGTTGAACAATTTCCTAAAAAAGGGAAATTATGAACGCGAAACCTGGAATGGACACAGAAATCTAGTCCAACAATTTCAGTAAATAATCCGTGTATGTTTTTTTTTTCAAAAGCATCTTAGTTTAATCACTGAATATTTTGTCAAATATTTAATGTTGTCACGAGAATGTTCTGTTCCTAGAAAGTATGATTTGACGAGTTTTTCAGCTACAAGGAATAGTCAGAATCAGTAATTTTTTCCAACTGTTAAAATCTTTGTCCGATATGTCGCTGATTTTGATATTTAAATTTTAGTCGTATTTTGTTTAAGAATCAACTAAAAGGCGGGATCCCTCAACATGAGTAGTTGTAAAAATTGAATCTGCGTCAAATGATAAAAAAGACCCGCATGTGATATACGATGAAATTCAGGCATCTTTACATATATTTCGAACCCCCATACATTCTCTTTGCAAATTCATTTAGCCACGAGAAAACTGTATTTTTGATGGATTCAATTTAATTTATTTATGACTCCAAAACAATAACATATCAACTTGTACAAACAAAACAGAAAAAATTCAACCCAAGAACTTCCAAACACGTCTATGATATTTTCATTGGTGACAGAACGGGATCTAATAAAATAATATTTTTGGATATAATTTTTTCCATGAATTTATCCGACTAACCCTCGTATTTCTCTTGAGTAAACCCATACGTGCGTAACAGATTTCTTTTGATGACATTTCTTAGATTTACAGGTAAACATATTTTAACCAAAAATACATCTTTTAAATTCATAATTAAGAAAAGATGAGAACTCACCATTTTGCGCAAATACAGGCACTACCAGCCATAGAACCGTACAAAACAGTAGCATACTTAATTCAAAAATAATTTCGAACTTAACAATATTTTTTTTTATACTTTCATGCTATCAGAGGAATACATTTAGTGTTCAATGCTCTTGAATTTCATTATTTAATTGAAACTAATTACTTAAAAACTTTCAATCATTGATATAGAGTTAAAATTTTCGAAGGGATTTTTATATTTTCAAATATTATTGATTGAATGATATCAATTGTAAAATAATTATTTTTATTTTTAAAATGATATCGCACTCGTAAAAAATCAAAATAAGAATTTTAAATATTCAGTTTAAATTTATAGACACTAAAATGTAAATTGCTGAGAGTGTATTTTAAATTATTTTACTCTCCATGACTAACAAATTTTTGACTGATATAAAATTCAGTTTATTATTTTTATTTTTGTCAGCATATTTTTCAATATTAATAAGCATGCCTTTGTTAAGTTTTTAAACCTTTATAAAAAGCACACAAGAGATAATCGCAATTTAAGTATTCAAAACAAATGTGAATTTTTTATTTTTGTATAGTGAATTTTTAAAATTATTTCGAAATGTTGGATATTGCCGTAGTAAGAAAGAAACTTTATCTTCATTTTTAAGAAAACTGGATTAATATTTTAAAAATCTACATTATTGAATTTACGTAAAAATGACAACCATATTTTTGTAAAAATAAACGAAGCCACTTAATGTTCTTTTATTTTCTGGGCCCTCGAGCAATTATATGATATCTGCCAGACGCACAAGTGTTATTTTTTAAATTGCATATTGGGACAGTCACATAGACATCCGTGCTCATGCCAGGATTCGAACCCACGACCTCGGTGACCGAATGTCGGTTTTTCGCTCATTCGACCACCGAGGCCGGCGTTTTAATGTTCTGTTAGGAAAAAAAACTGTCAGTGATTTTTGTTTGTCTAAAATACCTCACGCAAGAGTACTTACGTTGAATATTATCACAAAAGACTTTAATCATAATAAACTTTAATTTTCACTTGCGAAGTTTTAACTAGAATTTAGTATTACATTAATAAAGGAGATCATACATTAATGGAAAATAACATGTGTTTTTACAGGCAGTTTTGTAGACATGGGCAATTTAACAAAGCTACATTTTTTTACCAACGATTTTTTTCAATACATACATTTGTGAAGTGTATTGTTGATTAGAGTTAATTATGAAGATTTGCTTGATATATTATTGATTATCACAAACGAAAATATATTACAATAATAACAAAATTACAACTGGGAATTAGACTGAGTACATACATTCTGCCACAGCTTGAATTCTCGCTATTAGAACTTCCACGTTTTCAACGAAATTTTCGTACACCAAGGATTTAATATAACTTTAGATAAATAAGTCGACAGAATTTAAGTCGCGTGTCCTTGTAGGTAAAATTAGGGTCCACCCCGACCAATTCGTTTTTCTCTAAAACATCTGTCTAAGATATCCCTAGTCCTTGCATCTTAATGAACAAATATTCTTTCAATACTTAGAAATGTAGAATAATGTGCAATTGGACTGTTCACGATTGCTGAATCTTTGTTGATATAAAAGAGCTGCCATTCTACCGTTGCTTCGAGTTTCCCCGCAGTTCATTAAGTCATCGGTCAATTCTACAGAAGAAAAATTTATTTTCCAAATAAATTTATTCTATTTATCCCAATTCCGAGTTGTGCTTAAAGTCATGTTTTTCAATAAGAAAACGATGTACAATGTTGTTGCAAGTAAACGGCCAGCAGTTTGAACAACTATTGAATTTTCGTTAATTTTGTAATACATTTCTTTGAATTTTGATGGCTTTTTACACTTTTTCGATATTGTGATTTTTATTTTTATTAAATTAAGCCCATAAATAGCTTCTATCTCTTTTTCAACTATTTAGGAACGCCTAATCATTATTTAAAATCCAATTAAAAATATATTTTAAAGCAAATGCTTGTTTTGCAAAACACCGGCGGATGAGTTCCAGTACAAATCATAATTTCTAAATTGTCTAAGTACTTGCAGACATTTGTTTAGAAGCAAATCTCTCTGCTACCGTTCATTTTAACACCATAAAAAGTTATTAGTTTTTTAACAAAAAATATACAAAGAATTTAAAAAAATTAAAACAAATTTTCTGCCAGTGGCATAAAAAATTGGGGGGGGCAAAGTTGCCTCTAACCCTGATAGTGTGCCACTGGTTAAATATTACAAAAGTTAATGTATGTCAAAGTTTAACTTTCTTAGAGAGTACATTGGTCACCAAATTGGAGAAAACACCCTGTATCTCAGTAACTACGCCCTTTAAGGGTTCTTGTTGCTATATCAAAATTCATCAATTAACGAGAGCTCTCTAGGGTAAAGCGTTGTCGGACGAATATAGAAACACCCTATATATGATTGAATACGGTGGCTGTGAGGTAGTGTATATTGGAGAGACCAGACAAACACTAAAAAACAGATTAGTAGGATACAAATATGACAAAACAATATCCTTGCACTTAGTAACCATATTGAAAAAACAAAACATGGTTTCTATTTTGATAACACAAAAATTATTAATATAGAAACCAATTCAAGAAAAAGAAATATGCAAGATAATATTTGTCCAAAAAAAACATAAAATTAGATACCAAAAACTTTAGCAAATACTACCACAATCTCATAAAACAAAAAAAAAATAGAAAAATCAGACTAATAACCAATCCAAAACTAACAATAAAAATTTTGAAAAATGTGTATAATAAAAGTAAAAAGAAATGTGAAAGATAAAAACAACCGAAAATCCGAATAATGTTCGCCATGTTATGTACCAAACTGAGATTATCTTAAAGCAATAAAATAAATTCAAATTCAAAAAAATAAAAACGATAGTAATAGATTTATCACAAAATAAAATCAAACCAAATAAAATTTTGATAAAGTTAAAGAATTGTAAAAGGATATTTTTTAAATAGTGTAATGTTAATATGTTAGTGTTTAAACACTACAAATTGATGCAAACATTTTCTATAACTGTTACTTGTAATTGACAAATATTTAAAAAAAAACCGAAATTTTGCAGTGATAAAACCGGCACAATCAATATGTCCTGGTAAATCATGTTTTACCTTTTAATCTTAAACTTTAATAATTAAAAAAAGACTAAAAACCCCAAGAAACCAAAAACAACATTAGATTATTCAATACGAGATTCCAGCTGTAAAAGGTGAAGGTGAAGATACTACAATTATAGATTTGTTGACAACAGACCCAAAAAAATCCTGAATTCAATATTCTATAAGGAATCATATACTAAAATCGGGTCAACTAGGAAAAGAAAAATACAACGAAAAACAGAATCTTCGAAGAAGACAATACATTTTCACGTAATGAAATAGTGTTTTAAGTGTAGATGCAACGTAGAATGAATAGAGGAGATACAGATGATATTTGAACAAAGAATTTTTTTACCGATTAATATTGAAATTACTAAAATGAAAAGGAAGTAATGAGAAAAAGAAGGTAGCCACGTAAAAGAACGAAGCAAATAAAATTTTCTTAAAGATGAAAACCACTAAATGAAAAAAGCTCTTAGGAAATATTAAAGAATTGAAATGCCAAGCTGTATCCACTTGGAAACCTACCTACTGGCCAGCTGATATAACAAGATTCCAGATCTCATAGATTTTTTCGTAACCAAAAATATTTCTGCTAATTTTTAGCAATTAAAAGAAGGATAAGTATGAACTCTGATCATTAACGTACCATTAACAATTAGTAAACATATTTTTAGAAAAGAAAGTAACTCTACTCTTACCAACAAACTCTGAAAGTTTTAAAAAAACCCTTGATCAAAAAATCAATCTTTCTGTTCCTCTGAGAAATAAGCAGCAGGTAGGTGACAGAGTGTTAATGATAATGTTCAACAAGCTGCATCGCAAACTACTTCAGTTATCAATAGAAGGATGCCTAAAAACAATTATCCTATAAAAGTTAGAGAACTTATAAATGTAAAAAGAGAACTAAGAAGAAAGTGGATACATAGTAAAAAGACCTATAATGAATATTCCGGCAATTAGATTGCAAATTCGTAAATGGGCAAGGAGTAATTAACAAAAATCGATTAGATTTAGAAACCATCAAAAAAGATATTCCGACCACTTGGTGAACAAAATGAAGAACAGTATCTGGATAATCCTCCTCAAGATAATCGGGAAATGGAATTGATTTCTCCCAAATAATTTGTTTCTGAACTAAAAGAACATACTAATCCAAAGAAAGCTCTTGGGTTTGACTTAATCACTGAAAAAAAATTAAAACAATTACCTAATATCGCTTTAGTTAAATTAATTAATATAATAAACACAGTATTCAGGTATGGAAAATTGTAGAAATCATAATGATAGCAAAACAAGGTAAACCTCCTCATATAGACCAAACTCCTTGTTGCCTGTCATGTTAAAACTTTTTGAGAAACTTGTATTCAAAAGAATAAAACCAATACCAGAAGAAGGAGAGTTAATACCAAATCATTAGTTTGGGTTTAGAAATAACCACTCAATCATAGATCCAATACATAGAATCACCACTATAATTAAAAAATCGCTAGAAGAAAGAAATATTTATGCTACCATTTTCTAGATGTTGCACAAGCCTTCGATAAGAGTGGAATGAAGGCCTAAATCTCAAAATGATGCTATTTTTCCCAGACAATATTAAGATAACATTTAATCATAACATTTGAAACAGATATTTTTGAATCAAACAAGGTGATTCTTATTCTAATCTGAGAGAGATAAAAGCTGGGGTATCACGAGGAAGTGTCCTAGGACCAGTCCAGTTGCCAATAATCTGTAAACAGGTGTCAATCTTATCAACGACTGGACAAAAAGATGAAGGACCAAACTCAATAAAACAAAATCGGTCTATGTCAACTTTACCAATAAAAGAATAGACCCTATACCTATCAGACGAAATAACAATGTGATACCTTATTCAAATACAGCAAAATACCTAGGTATTACCTTAGACGCCAAGCTTCGCTGGAAAACGCATGTCAGAAAGAAAAGGGAAGATCTCCGACTCAAATACAGAAAAATGTATTGGGTTATTGAAAGAAATTCCACTCTGTCATTGTCTAATAAACTTATGCTCTATAGCATACAACATTTGGGGATGTATAATGCAATCATTCAGAAAATCCAGAACAAAGTGCTGAGGAACATCTTAGATGCCCCGTGGTACATCAGAAATAGAAGCCTCCGTCAACTCTTAGAAATGGAAACTGTTGACCAGATCATCAAAAAATCGATTTCATCGTCACGTGAATATTGAGGGCATCTAACTCCTTGAAAACGCTGGATTAGAAAGAAGGCTCAGGGCTCAAGAAAACGAAGCCTTTTGAGTTAATTTAGTGAGAAATTTAAAGCGGGACTTGAATGTATACTCCAAAATTAGTGTATTTAAATATCAGACACCATAGGGAAAACTAATGAATATGCCTAAGAACAAGTTGGAAACCCTATCTAGTTAGAATAAGTTAGAACCTAATTGCTCGTCAGTAAGTATTGGCCAGATTATAATTGTAGCTAAATAGATGGTAAGGAGTATTTCTTATGTCAAAATATTGCACAAGGGATGGTTAAAGTATTTCTTCAAAAAAAAATGATCAAAATTACATTTGTATAAGGGATTGTTAAAGTTTTTTTATTACAAGTCTCCAAAAGACGGACTTGAGTCGTGGAAACGAAAGTTAAGATATGATAACACTTTTCTTGTAGATTATTTCAATTTTTTTTCACCTTGTATCTCTCATCACCATTGTTTATGTTTAATATTTTTTTAAACATCCGCATAAACAATGCAGTTATTCTCTTATTCATTGTATTGTAACTAATGCCAAATTAGGGCACAAGAAATGCGAAAATGCGAAATATTTTTATTGGATAATAAATCCATACAAAAAATAATTTGGATCTTCTTTGCACAGATTAAAATCGGTTAAAAAAACAAAAAAATCGAAATATTGATGAGCGCTATATAAAATAGAAGCAGATAAAAAATATATATACCTTCTCCATATTATACTATTGTTCTCCAGAAAGTGATCATGTTGCCAGGAATGTACATATATGTTGAAATATGTACTTTCAAACCTATTGCTTTTTAATCAGTGTTTTATTGCTCTTAAAAATTTAAAAAAACAAAAAAGCCCATTTTCCGTTTTATTGCGCGAAGGAAGAAAACAAGAGAACATTGTTAGTGCGTATGACCATTTTTTTTTACTTTGTAAGGGATTTCAAACACATTGTTCTTTGGATCGACAATTGCTAAGGCCACGTCCGAAATTGGCGAAACCATAATGTTGAAATATTTTAACCCGGGGCCTACCTACATGTCTACGGACTCGATTTATCATTTAGTTGAATTTGAAATGAAAAAATGTCTAAATTGTATGACTGAAAATTTCGTGAAGGTAGTTGAAAATATTCACAAATAAGCATGAACTAATTAAACTGGAGTGACTTTAAAAAGAGGTTGACGAGAACAATTCGATATCAATTACAAATATAAAATAAAAAATGTCAATTCTTAAAGACTTTGTAATAACATTGATAGTTAAACATAGCCATAACTTCTTATTTTACAAAAAAAATATTTAAAGAAGACGAGGAAATAGAATGGGATACAAAATAGAAGTGAAAAGTGATATCGGAAAAAATATTTTATTTAAAAATGTATCTTCAATAATCACTTCACAAAAACAACAGTTTTAGAAATGAATATTGAAACATAATTTTTAATTAATAATAATGAAGATGAATAATATGTACCACCCACGTACATTGTATATTTTTTATTTTTTTTTAACAATCAAATGTTGAATAATTGAAGTAATTATTAAAAAATTCATAAATTAAATAGCTTCTTGCAGAATATTTTTAGGCATATAATCTATTCTTTAGATTTAGAATATATTGTTTTTATTTTGATTCAATTTGTATAATGGACTTATATTAGTTTTTATTTATTCTTGATGTAATTTTAATTTGGCAAAATAGTAACTGCATTTAGTACTGAAATGGAGATTTTATAATTGAGAACTAGGAGGTATATATATATATATATATATATATAATAAGAATAAGAAAGCACTGGTTTGTGATAAATTAAAACTCTTTCAGTAAAACTTAAGTGAGGACAAAATAAGAACTGCAAAGTGTGCTCCACATAAAAACTAATTTTATCCAAAAGGCTTAGGGAAACGTATCTCCTAATTTCAGGAATTACGTGGGATATAATTTTTCATATTTGTTAATGCCTGTCTTAATACAGCTGTTTTTATGTTACTCTGCTAATATTTATTCTTTTTTTTCAGCAGAGAAGATATGCCTACCACACGAGTCTGTCGTGTGTACAAATCCTTGTCATCCAATTCCTACTTGTCAAAATCCAAATCCTAAACCACCTGCTGGTAGCTGTGGAGGTTTATGTATACGACAATGCGAATGTGAATATGAACTGGGTTACATCAGAAATGAAATTAATAATGAATGCGTCCAAATCAAGGATTGTCCAAAGAAATAATGCAGTTATTTAATACTTGATACAATTAATGACCGGAATAAAATTTAAATTGACAATTTTGTTTTTTATTAAACTGTCCCAAATGTTGTAAATAACACAATAAATAAATAACGATGTCCATGGTTACGAAAATTATCACAACTTTGCCCAACACCTTTGAATTGAAAACGAAAAATTTACGTTTCGCACCTATCAGTGAAAAAAATAAAAAAGTTTTACTTACCATTTTGTCCCTTTCAAATGAATGAACACTCAACCCCTATTGCCGTTTAAAATTTTTAAGAGGGCTGTTTGCCTGTGCTGGTGTTGATATTTGGAATGTTGTTTTATTATCAAATTGTAGTTCATGGAAAAGAAAAATTGACCTGTCCGATCATTTTCACAAATATTTTTGGTAGAGAGATAGTGAGAGGGTTACTAAAGTTGTCTTAAGAGTGTTCATAATTTTTAGGATGGTTTTTAATATATCACTAGAATGTATTCCTAGAAATTTGATGAAGATGATATTTTTGATTATTCTGAGTAAAATTAAATAAGGAGTTTTAATATAAAATGATTTTAACTTCACCAAAAAACAATTTTTAATTCACATATATATTTTACAATTTAGAAGGTATAAGTCTATATAAATTTAAACCAATATAAATATATACATATCAATATTGAATATCGTGATAGTTTGCCATTATATAGGACAGTATTTTCCCAAGATGCACTTTCCTGTTGTGAGATCTCTCAAATAACCCATATTACATTGACACTCCAGTAAACAGATTTTAGGGCACGGATCTTTACAAGGTCCTGGTTCCATATTTTGACAGGTTGGAGAACGACAACAAGGCTTACAACCCAGATGCTCATTTTGTGGACATTCTGAAATCATTTTAAGTAAATTAGATGATAACATAGTAAATTCAGCGCTAGGATATACCAAAAATCTCTAAAATGGTACTTTTACTATAATGTATTTATTTTTATGAGTTAAATGATGAAAAAAATTATTGTATTTTTTGGCATATTGACAATTAAGAACTAACGAAGATACTTACGTGGACATTCATCAATTTTTACACATTGACTAGTTTGCCTATTTCTTACATATCCTTCTCTACACTCACATCTTTGTATACATTGTAAAGTGCAGGGTCCTACGGTCGTTGTTGGAGATACATTATCACATGTCGGTTCTACAGCACATGCAGAACTACAGTCATTGTAGTATTCATTGCAAGAACATATTCCTTAAACAAAAAATAATTGTTCTTATTATTAGTAAAGTGGCTGTAAATTTTATTTGCTAAAATAAGCAACGGTAGAGACTATAATATTATTGTAATTGTATACTGTTAATATATTTTTGTTTCTTTTCTTGTTTTATTGTTCATATCTGTTTCTTTTTTACCGTCATCTTTAATTACATTTCTTTTATATTCATAGCATGAGACTGATGGTTCTTTTTTAATCCGTTATGTTAAAATCGGTTCTATTCCTGCCTCTCCTCTTTAATTTAGTATCGTGTGTTTAGTTTTAGTTATATTAATCGTTATTATTAATTTTTATAGCTCATTATGCCATACGTGTAGCAGGTTCTGAATTTTATAGTATAGTAGTGAATCCACTCTTATTGGTACCAATACCTTTATAACCACAATTGTCTTATTATTCTCTGTTTTCTTTCTTGTATTTTTTATAAAAGTGTCTATTATTATGATAAATAATACCGAGGCTGCCTCCTTGTTTTATTCCTTTGTTCACGTATAAAATGTCAGATATATCTCCCTTTATATGTAGCTCTATAATTGGGCAATTTGTTTGATCTTCTTTTTTATAAATAGGGAGTATTAAGTTTTTCCTCTATTCTTTTGGTATTGTTTCTTTTTCCAATGCTTCTTTATATATTTTTTATTTTCCATATCCATTCCTTCCCTATTACTCTTACCCAATTTAATTACTTCTAGTTTTAACTCATTTTCCCGCTTTTTTTTCAACTTGATATTGCTTATTGTCTTTTTTACTTCTACTAAGGTTATTTCTACAAGTTTCAATTCTTGATTTCACCAAATTTTCCTATACATCTTGTTCCCTTATTTGTATCATTACCTACTCCTTGCATTCCAGTCTTCCATTATAATTATTTATGTGCTTATTTCTCTTATTTTATCTAAATTATTTAATAATATTTTCAACAAACAAGTATATGTGAGTAAATATGATCATAAATAGTTTGTTGATAACTAATTTCTATGTATAGAAAGTATTAATTACTATCTTTAACAGGACTAATACGATGTTTTAATTTTATTATTACTTACTTTACTTTAAATAAATATGAAGCAATTTGTTTTAGCTACGTTTATTATTGTAACGCTGATAACGGTAAAATAATTATATGGAATATAAATAAAATTTAAAAAATTAAAATATTCCAAATCTAGCTACTACTGCTTATTAGAAGATATGGACAATTTCAGTATACAGAATTAGACCATAAGTTCTACAAACCGAAAATGAATAATATTCATAGATATACAGAATCTGCAGTAGAACCTGTCCTCTAATACATTGCTTATTTTAGACATATTGATATGGGTGATTAGATATTTAAAGGACCTTTCAATTGATCTATTAAATACCCACTTTTCTATTTAAAACTTTTATTGATAACTTCATCACGCTCAAAGAGATGACATCAAAAATAAAAATGTGTTCTGACGAAGCGCCTATTCAAAAATAAAAATCGACGGGTTTCAATATTTTCCCCTAAAATCGCCGATTTACGAAATAATGAATTTATGCCGTTCATTTGGACCATACTGTATAAACCGAAACTCACTTTTGCAATCTTCGTTTTTGATACACTTTCCTTGGAGTCGACTTCGAATATATCCTGGTACACATTCACATCTTTGTACACAGTTATCAGTACAGACTAATGGTGTGGTTGGATTTTGGTCTTGGCAAGTTGGTTCAACTGCACATGCTGAAGCACATTCCTGAAAAATTTCGTTGCGCCTACATTTTCCTATAAAACAATAATTTTTTAATACTTTGTTGGCTTATAAACTAAATATATAACTAAATATGGCTTTAAATAGAATTAGTAATGGATTTTTTTAAGCAAAATGGAAAAATACAATAAATTAGAAGAAACATCAATTTAAAGGATTAAAATTGCCACAAGGTTGACTATTGCAAAAATGCTATTTTTTCATGATTTTAGAATGGGATATTAGTGTGTGTTATTTTAATATTAGGTATACAGAAATCTAAGACTGATATTTATGAGTTTTCTTATTAGTATTATTCCATTTCTATATCAAAATCAGAGAATTGGTGTTATTATTATTATTATTATCATTTGAACAATAATGTAATTTCTTACTGTTTTCGATTTAATATATATTTACCAGAAGTTCCTGTTAGTGTTTCGGCCAGACAATAGTAAAAAATAACTGTTACAAAAATTAAAAAAAAGGTATTCTGCATTTTAAAGCATTAAAAAAACACACGTCGGAATTACGTTTTATTTATATTTATACTTTTGAGGTTGAAATAATTCAGGTATGAATGATATTTATTTAAATTTAAATGTAAATATGAATTACTGGAAAAGTACGTGTTGTTAATATGATTAAAAATTATCCATTACAAAAGTATCAACAATATATAATTTTTTACAGTAAGTCTTTTTTAAGTAAACATAATTCTTTTTACGAACAACGAAAATGTGTTCCAATAAAAACATTATATTTATATTGCACATCATTTTAGAAGAAGATTTGTGTATAAATTTCCTAGTTCCCTACTTTTATGGGGTACTGAAATCCACTAAAAACACGAGAAAGCAGTAGAATTCACTTCATACTTACTAGGATTTCTATTTAATTGTGTAGACGACACTGCGCTGACCAAAACAGCGAAAAATACTAAACAGTATAATATTATTCGCTGCATTTTCATCACACTTAAAAGAATTCAAATGCTGCGAAATAAAAATGTACACCTTATTTATATAAAGAAAGTAGGTACATTTAAAAACATATTTAACTGGAATTTATTGTGGTAAATATTAAACATGGAATATTTATTTCACAATATAACCGTGATTATTGACCTAAGTTCTCTTTCTGGATATGTTTTAATAATGGAATTTTTTTATTTCTGAATGACAACATCCTAAAGAGTCCTTACGTTATGTTAGAAGTCATAAATTGTTCCTATCTATAATTAGATATATACTTGAAATTTCTGATATTTTTAGTTTACCTCTTTTAGAAGAAATTGTCATTTATTCATTATTCTTTTATTAGATAGATAACCTACAAAAACATACTTCAAGATTGTCTACTTTTGTTTAATTTTAAAATTGTACTTATACTATAATACCTATACTAAAATAAATAATATGAGACTATAAGTTTAGTATTTATTTAATTTATCCATCAAAATCAGCCTAAACCCAAATAAAATTATTATGACTGAATAGGTATTTTCAGTAGCTTTCAAACGAGGTGTGACTTGCCATAAGGATAAGTTATTACTAAACTAGAAAAAATTAGACATTTTGCAGATAAATGCCTCTTTTGAATTTACTCTTTACCGAAGATAGATAAGTATAGAAAAGTATATACATATAATAATATAATAATATATATATATATAAAGTCCGTTGATGAATAGTAATACAGATTGTTTGAAAAATTGAAGAAAGCTTTCCTGAAAATGTAATATTTTTGGGTAAAATTCGTTTTTCTCCGAAAGAGGTGAGATATTAATAATAATATTTTGTAAATATGCACTAGTAACTACAGAGTTTCCAAAAATGTAAAAAAAGTTACGTCATTCTATTTAAAAAAATTAAGTGATTTGTATATTTTACTGTTCGACCACCATCTATATATGAAAATAATTTCAGAATATTTGGTTTTAACCCCCATTGACAGATATTCTTCAAATAAATCATTAAGTTTTGCATAGTAGGAGTTACAGAACAACGACAGAGGTTTGCTTGAACCTTTTTATTTTAGAACTCCATATTTTCATAATGATTTAATCTTGTTTCTCAATAAAACATGTAAATATTTTGTTTTTTTGAAACAATAAAAAAATTTCATTATCCTATCGTGGAAGTAAATAAATTAATCCGTTATGTACGTTAAGTACATAAATGTCATTATTTATTCTATAAATGAATAATACACGACAAAAGGTGTATATTACGTACACAACAAATGTTTAGAGAAGAATTTAAAATTATTTAGTTATTAGCTAACGCCGACTGCCATAGGAGTAACTTGGGATTTGTTAACAAAAAGGTATTTGCTTTCTCCAAAATGATTCAAGAACAAATGTCTTATGATTATGACATAAAAACTGTTGCTGGAATAAATCCCAAATTGCGCATTGTTGGTTTATATGAAAAATATTCAGACATTCTAGAATTCTAGAAAGTTGTATTATTAAGTGTCACTCTAATTTATTTTTAGATAATTTTGTTTATAAGCTACCCAAGACTTATTCAACAAAAAAGAACAATCAAATATACCAAGTCACGGTTCAATGCCATAAAGCCTCTTACGAGAAAATTATAAAGTCTGGTCCTATTTGCAGTGGTGTCTAAGAGGTGAAATTCTATAAAGCTAGTTAGCGAAAATGCTCCAATTGTGTAAAGTTAAATGATGATACAGTAGCCGTTCCAAAAATGGAGGACATTCGTATATATTCTCGGTCTACTATCAAAACACTGGGCAAGGGCCCAGCTCTATAGTGGATACGCCTGTGATGCGATAACTATAGTTAGGCAGAGTCCAGCGCGGTTAGTAGTTGGATGGGTGACCACCAGCGAACACCGTCGTAATATGCCCGTACAGCCTGCAGCGACTAGTAGCATATCACAGCTCGCAGGCACTATACCAATGAGCACGAGGTATAGTGGAGATATGCCGTCTTTCGGAGGAGACGTTAAGCTGTCGGTCCCGAGTCCATGGATGTTGGGCTCGTTAAAGATCCCTACCTCGGGTTGGAATACCTGAGGATTCGGCAAAATTTCCGGTTAGGGGTAGCGTGCTGCCGGCGCCGGGATTAGCCCTGGTCGCAGAAGTAGTAGTCCGACGCTGAATAATACAAAAGACAAAAAAAAAACTATCAAAACACAATTAGTTGTTTGAAGGCTCATACGAGCCCTGGTAACCTGTATTTTCTGAGTATGTATCTATTTAAATCTGTATAACGTATTTTTTTTCTGTTTGGTAACATTACATACACTAAGAGTTTAGTTCAAGCTGAGCCGTTAGGGCTCTATTTTTAGAATTATTTGTCAACAGTATCTTCGTAAAACAACAAAACACGAAGAGTGATTCTTGTCTTAGTCTTTAATGAAATATATTAATTATTTATTTTATATCTGGTCGACGCTTTTGTTCATAACGTAATTTTTATTTTCTTTCTTTTCCATTTTTTTTCTAACTGTAAATATCATAATTATTAATTAACTGTTTGTACATGGTTTATACTTGTTAAAATAATTGACTGTAACTGTTATTTATTTTTCTTTATACAATTTTAAAAGAGACTGTTAAATTTTCCTATTGTTAAATACATTTTTGGATATTATTTTAATTCTTTTTTTTGATGTACGAAGTTGTAAAGTTTTGGAAAATAAGTTTAATTAAATTTATCAAATATTGAGAGACTTTTTGTTTGACTTTTATATATTTTGTTGTGTTTGGTAAACATCAATTTCTGAACAGACACTTGTAAGTTGGTGTCTGGTAGATTTCTAGGTGAAAAATTTACTTAAGTTTACTAGCGCCCATTTTTTATATAGTAAAAAGATCTTTGAAATTCCGGACCACACCTATCTCCGGCTTCAAGTTTAGTCGTGGTGTATTCCCCAATTGTCCTAAAACAATTGGACACATATGCCACACGGCAAATTTAATAATTCTTAAAACTGTTGTGCAAGATCAACGATATGCGAGATTGTATTAAACTAGGAGAAACTCTAAATCAAGTTGAATAGTGTTGCAGGGCAGACAATCTGGATTTGAATGTCAATAAATGAAATGTCATGAATTTTTCTCTAAAACCTACAATAATTATGAGTAATTATTCCATGGACTGCTTACTGCTATTGCTTAACAGACCTGAAACATTTGTTCATCTGGGAGTGAGGTCTGACTACACTCTCTTTTAAGCAACATATATGTAGATAATACCATATCGCAAGCTAGCCGACTCTATGGTCTTATGATACGAAGCAGTAAAAACTTTACTGAGGTTGCAACTCTCAAAACATTATAATACTATTTTGTTAGGTCGAAACTGGAATATGTTTCGATAGTATGAAATGCATATTGGAAGAATTAAGGCAGTACAGAGACGTTTCATGAAATATATTTCTTTTAAAATGGAAGGTACAAATACAGTTACTGGCGTACCGAATGAAACTTTACTGCTACAAATCTAGTCCATTTTACAGATAATCAATCAAAAACTCTATATTTTTACCTTTGATAAAAAGTACGAGATCATCGGCGTAAAATCAAACTTTTTTATGTTTATCTATGTTTCTATGATGTTATTAATGGAGTTTAAAAATAGAATAGATCGTTCTGAGTCCGATTTTGTGGTACTCCACTTTCTTGAAAAGTTTCAAAAGAAAGAGAATAATTGATTCTTACCTGGAATGTTCTGTTGTTGAGAAAGTTTTGAACAGTGACCTTTTATATCCCAAGTCATTTACTTAGAATGTTGTGTCTCCAAGCGGAGTTAAATGCAAATTGTAGATTGAAAAATATAGCTATAACAATAACATATTTAATTTCAAAAGTAATTTCAAAAAACATAATATTTATATACTTTCAGACTATCAGACGAATAAATTTTTTATTCAGTGATTTTAAATTTCAATATTGAATTGATATTAATTGCTTTAAAACTCAAATCATTGACATAGAGTCCTAGAGTTTTCAAAAGGCATTTTTTTATTTTCAGATATTTTTGAATTGAGCGATATTGATTGAAAAGTAATTATTTTTTTTTCAGAATTTTCATTGTATGCCAATCTTAATACAACAAATTAAAGATTTTAAATATTCAATATGATTTTGTAGGCAATAATATTTAAATTGTTAAGATAGTATATTTTAAACTTTTAATATTATTTTATTTGTAAACAAAGAAAATAGTAATCTCCATAACCAACAAGCTTTTGACTGATAAAAAAGTTTATTTTGTTATATTTATTTTTGTCAGAATTATTTTCAATATTAATAAGCAAGCGTTTATCAAATTTTAAAACCTTTACGAGTATAAAAAGCACACAAGAAACAATCGCTACATAATTAAATGAAAAATGAAGAACATAATTATAGTGCTTTTGTTAACAATTCTTTTTAATTTTACAACAGAGCAACGTAAGTAACTAGAACAACTGAGATTTTTATATATTTTATATTTAGTCAATTTACATAAATAACAGGACATATTTTTGGAAAATTTCAAAATCTATTAATTTCACATAAAAACAAGAAATCATAATTTGTAAAAAAAAACCGTATGTGACTTTTGTTTGTCTAAAATATCTCATATGATGCACGCAATAATATTATTTATGTCAACTCTTAATGATATAGATTTTTTCTATCTCTAATATCTATTCTATTATTCCTTCTCTAGGTGTACACATGTGGCTTTTTTAGAGTTATATTTGTGTTTTTCTCTATACATACAATCACACCAGAGAGCCATTCGGCTATTATATTGTTTATTGACACCCTGTATGTCTTGACATTTGTTCTGATTTTTGAATCAGTCGACGTTTATACAGAGCCTGGCTATATTCTTTTTTAGAGTTTTACATTAGTGTAGTAATAATTATGCACAGGATGTTTTTTTTTAATTCGTTAGTCAAAATAAAGCTTGTTACTTGTGAGGTTTTAAAGTAGAATTTAGCTATTACAATAATAAAGGTGTTCTTTAATTAACAGAAAATAAATACTATTCTTATGAGATATTTTGTGCACATGGGAAAATTAACAAAACCACATTTATTCACAAACAATATTTCCAATATTAATACATTTGGAAAGGGTATTGTGGAATACTTGTTAAACAGAGTTTCCTATCAATTAATTTTGAAGACTAATTTGATATAAATTTAATGGATTTTACAGACAAGTATATTTTCCCGTTATATCGATTTCGTTGGTAAATAAATTTTATATACGTACATACGAAATTAACGAGGAAAATACTAAAAATAGTAGTATTCAGAACGAAAAAGCTACAGCTATAAAATGTGAAGGTTATAAAATAAGATTACTTAGAAAAGGAAAAGGCAACTAAAAAATAAAATTCGAAAAGAATTGTAGAAATAAAAGACAATAAATTTTCATGTAATGAAGTTTTATCCTAAGTGTAGGTGCAAAAAATTAAAAACACATCAACTTTTGAAAAAACAACAAAGAAAGACTTTTCTAATGCTCAATATTAAAATTACTAAAATTAAAAATAAAGGAAACAAAAGGAAAGGTAGTCACATAAAACATAGCAGGTCATATTTTTGATCATATTTTTTTTTAAATATCACAATAACATCTGTATAAGGGTTTGTAAAGGTTTTCATGACCACGCTAAGATTTTCCCCTAACAATAAGGTACTAATAAGAAATCCGAGCCCTCCAATTCTTTTATTATTTCCAAGCAACATTAACCTGAAATTTATGTTTAATATAAAAAAAACATCCGTATAAACAACGCTGTTATTCTCTTTTTCATTATATTGTAATCAATGACTATTAATGATCGTTTATTAAATTAGGGAATAAAAAATGCATTTAAACCAATACTTGGTATTAAAAATTTAAGAACAAAATGGCCTATATTCTGTTGCTGTCTGTTGTCTTCTGTTTTATGGCATAAAGCCATTTATGGAAGAAAAAAACATTGATAACCATTTTTTTTGAGTTTGTAAGATATTTCAAACATATTGTTCTTTGGGTAGACAATTGTTCAGGCCATAACAAAAATTAGTTTTTGGATAGTTATTTAGTACACATAATAAATTCGTCAAATATAGCTGCTGAAACAATAATATTTACTTTTGAATGAAAAAATAGTACCACTTTAATGATTTTGTCTAGGTAGATAAAAAAATGTTAACTACTATATATAAAGCACAAGAGCTGCAATTAATTTAAAAAGTTGTCGACCACAATAATTCCATATCAACTAAGAAATTAAATCATGTGAAGTAGATGAAGAAATTCTCATCCATATTACAAGAATTGCCTAGAACATAATTTTTCATAATTTATTTAATGCCTGTACTAATATGTTTATCTGTTTTCCTTTTACTGTGCTAATATCAATTTTTATTTTTGTCAACAGAGAGGAAGTGCCCACCTGCTCAGTCTCTCGTGTGTACAAATCCTTGTCATCCAATTCCTACTTGTAAAAATCCAAATCCTAAACCACCTTCTGGTATATCTTGCGGAGGATTATGTATACTGAAATGCGAATGTTCGTATGAACTGGGTTACATCAGAAATGAAATTAATAATGAATGCGTCCAAATCAAAGATTGTCCAAAGAAATAATTTATTTAATATTTGGTACAATTAGTTACCGGAATAAAATTTAAAATAACAATGTTATTTTTTCTTAAACTGTCCCAAAATTGTGATGCGAAGTAATAATTTATCTACAACTCTTTAATAATAGACGAATGTTACAAGTGAAACTAAATAAATTTTTAGACCTTTTACTATAACCTTTGAAATGCAAACGAAAAATTTACGATTGGCACCTTTCAATGAAAGAATAGATTCTATATATAAGCAAATCTCAATCCAAATGACTCTACCTTAGATTCAAAATAAAATAAACTTGTTAATTGAAAACATAAAATTTAAGTCTTATAAATACAAAATCTTAGAAAACCTAAAATAAAATAAATGATAAAAATTTGCCCTAAACAAGACGACAGTATTTCTGAACTGTTTACAATTGTGCATGAAGTAAAAAAGGCGATTATACAATGCCAGGCTTGACTTTGGAATGCAAATATTCTTTCTTTTATTTCTTAAGAACCTTAACTGATAGGTTGCGAAATCAATGTAAAATTTACACTGAGTGTTTTCGAATAAAATAATTATTACTGTACCGGGCGATTCACAAAGTATATTTAAAAATTTCACAACTTTTCTAAAAGGATCATCCTCTATATTATTATGTCTTTAGAAAATATTCTTATTATTGTTCTTTAAGTTTTATTATCCACTCTCTATATCTAAATCGAACCATTATTAAGATTTTAGCTTTTTACAAATGTATTATGAGTTTATTATTTACATTAAATTATGAAAACAAATCGCGTGGTAAAAATTCTAATTTAAAATAAAAGTCAACGCTCCGAATTATATCCCTCTTGCTGAATATATTTATTCGTTCATCGAACTGTAGTCATGTTGCCTAACTAATCTTCGTTAAAATAATAATCTCAATAACGGTTCGTTAGAAAGTATAAAGATTAATAAAACAATAAGAGTTTTTTTTACATTTAAATTATTAATTTAAAGTATTATTAAATATTACTTACGGAAATAAGACCATATGTCAAAAGGTAACATGTCATATGAACTTGGTAATTAGGATTGACAAACAAATGGTTTATAATTTCTTCTTAACTGACCTCGCATGAATTTACTTCCAACACTATACTGAAAAAGATTCTAAATGTATTCTAAAATTTATTAGAATTTCTGTAAAACTTGAAGTAGGAATATGTTTTATAATTTAAAATACTTACCAAATTTATTGATTTAATAAATTTAGCCACTTTCTAAAATTTAATTATGTTTCATTACAATATATACATAAAAATACATTTTAGTAGTAAGGCTAAGGACTCTATTACTAGTCTTATTAAAAAATTTATAGGTAAAAATATCCGGAAATTCCATTAGGGCCGAATTTTATCAAAAAACAATAAAATATTTTTAAATAGTTTTTACAATTAAAAACGGTAGGAATTTAAAATAATAATTCATATGATTATAAATGAAAATCCAATAATTTATGTGGATGTTTAATTGGCAACTTGTGGTGTGGTGGATGAAGAGGAATATGTTCCAGGCACATCAAAGAAACTGGAAGACATTTGTTGGTATGTTTATCCCTTATGTACCCATCTTGACAAACACAACCGTATTCGCATATTCGTGGACAAGGTCCAGGACATTTCTTATCTTTGTAATTCTTGCAAGTTATATCACAGCATGGTTTACATGCGTACTCTTCGTGTGGACCTAAAACAAAAAATATTCCTAGAGTCAAAAGAGGTACTATTAAAATAAGAAAAAGTAAACAAATAAAGAATTAGATGAACGAAATTAATGAAATAGTATTAAATAGCTAGAAAATGTATAATAAAAATAAAGGAACGGGTCAAAACTATAAAGAAATAGAAAATTTAAGAAGAATCTAAACAACACCAGAAAGGAAAGAATAAGATCAGTGAACGATGAATGCGATCAGTGAAAAAAGAATTAGATTAGTAGTAGAAGAAGAATGATAATGTATTTATGAGGAATAGCTTAAATTTTCATATTTAATATACCTTCACAGCAATTACACTCTTCTTTTGGTACACATTCTTGAGTAAGATCATTTCTAATGTAACCATTCTTGGCATCACATTCACATCTAGTAATTATTTTATTAACACACAAATGGTTTTTAACTGGATTTGGTGTTTGACATGTTGGCTCCGGAGTACACGACCAAGCGTGATCATTTTGTACCTCATTTTCGCCACATTCTGTAAGTTAATTACAAAAAGTTAGAAATATTAATTATAAATAAATAAATTGTACCTACGTGAACATACAGAACATTCTAAAACACATTCGTTTGTGGTTTCATCTCTCGTATAGCCTTCTTCGCATTCACATCTTTGTATAGTTTCTGGTTCACAGTGTTCTGAAGAACAAGGTGATGGATTTTGACATGTGGGTTCAGCAAGACAAGAGCAAGCATTTTCGTTCATAATTTCATTAATTGGACAAGCTAAAAATTTCAATAAGCATTTTCTTACAATATGATAGTTGTGACGAAGACCTGAGTAATTTAGTTAAGAATAAATTACCTGGACATTCACATGGTAGGACACATTTCCATTTAGCTGTATCCCTGATGTAACCATCACAACATTCACATCTTGGATCTAAACCGTCTTTGCAAACGTTTGGACATGTTGGAACTGGAGCTTGACATGTTGGTTCTGGTAAACATTTTGTAGCAGATGCGTTATAAATTTCGTTTTCTGGACAATGGGCTGTAAATTAAAAAGAAACATTCTTTATATTTTAAACGATAATAATAATATAATAAAATTTAATTAAAAAACAGTTGTTGTATGAGTTTATTTGTTAGTATTGTTAAATATACTTACGAATTTTAATAGTTTCAATGTGAGAGATACATACTCCTAAAAGAAAGAACAAAGAGAAATATCCTATGGTATACATACCCAACTTGAAAAATTACAATACTCTATCTTTGAATAACACTTTTTATTTTTATACATTTACTCTGAAAATTAAATGATTGTAATATGAATAATGTTGAAAAAAATCGTGCCTAATTACCTTAATTTATTAGAAGTATGTGATCCACGTTTTATAGTTCTAAATGTTTTTTGTCTGAATAGTTGGATATGCAGTAATTAAATTGAGTGACATAATATTACTTTGTGAAATCTATCCATTATTAATATAAAAGAATTATACTTATCGTAAACTTCCACGGTTTTCCAAAGCTTTCTAAATATTTTATATGACACGTTTCACGTTTGGGCATCATTAGATATGACATGAGAAATTGAAAAAACCCAAAGAATGATGACACAGATCGCAGATTGTAGTTTTTTGAATTTATTGAAATTGTAGAAGGTAATCTAAACATTGATAGATATTTAAAACTACTGAGAAACAATATATGGAAAATGTTCCTACAGAGATCGATAGGGCATCGGGGAGCAAAAGAATGGCCCCGGTCATTTTTATTTTTTGTTCTAGGAAAACCTTAAAAACAAAGTATACAAAAATACAACCATCCTGTATATTTTGTAGTAATCTGAATGAATGTTTCCATACCAACCCTTCAGTATGTGTAAAAGCATTTCTTTTTGTTTCGTTCACGAGATACTAAGATGTTAAAATTAGTTTTTGAATACATATACGCAATAATTAAAGTTTCGATATCTCTTTAACCATACAAGGTTCGCAATAAAAAATTTAATGTAGAAGTCGAAAGGATTCATAAACTGATGTAATATATATAGTGTTCCACTTAAAAAATCAACCATTGGAGTTACAACATTTGTAACGACCACCCTGTATATTTTGTATCATTTTGAAAAGATGCTCCTATGGCAACCATTTTTAGTTTTCCCTCTATAGTCGTATAGTTTTTCAAAATTATTAAGTTAGTTGTTATTATATCATAAAATGTCTATATGCTCTTTCAATAAGTCATTATCCTAAGTTTTTTTGTATTATAAAAAAAAGTATTTAATATTATTGGTTGTCAAAAAAATTGAGTTGAGCAACCAATATTCCTTATAACTTGTATGTAAGATTAGTTGTCTCTGCGGGCAGACGGTGGCGACCAGTTGTCTTTGCGGCCTCGTTGCTGCGATGAGTTGGCGGCAGCCAGTAGTCCGTTTTCCATAAATATTTGATATGCCTCCCAGATCAATAAGTATTTAAGTATTCTTTTAATTACAGGAAGAGAACTGTTTTGAAAAATTGACGCGATTATGCCTAAATACCAGGATTACACCTTTAACTAACAAATGAGAAGGAAATACACATGTCTTTAATGAAAACCGCAAAACAAGATTCAAGAAGCGAAAAGAGATTCATGAAAAAAGTTTTTTAATGAACTGGTAAGACTCCAGACTCTACGTAATTGTTCTTCTAGAACCAATGTATACACCAGAAAAACCTAATATTACATCCAAAGTAATTAAGCCTAACAACGTCATGCATAAAATAAACTCCTTAATTGAAAACATAAAATTCAAGTCGTATAAATACAAAATCTTAGGTAACCTAAAATACAATAAAAATATGATTGATTAAGCGCGAAAAACATCTGATCTACTATAGATTTGTAGAACTTTTTTAGACACGATTAAAAAGAGCGGAACTGATCCACATATAGTACATACAGTTCTAGCCGGAATTAATTTGTTAAGTTTCACTTTTTCAGTTAAATTAAAGATCGCGTGCCATATCAAGGGTAGGCTAGCTCAGAGTCGGACTTGAAATACGCCTATTTTATTTCATCTTTAAATCATGATTATAAAAAATAATATAAATAAGTGACTTACGAACATTTTAGGATTAAGCATCAATAAATCCAAGATTTTAAAGACAATGAAGCCCTTTTTACATCTCTTGAGAAGGTAAAGAGGAACAATACGTACTTACCATATGTATCTCCCATATTTACGATGTATGGAAAAATCGAAAATATTCTATTGCTACTTTCAGTAAATTTCCCATGAGAAACCCAATTGAACCATAACTTTATAGTTATTTCTGCAACAACTTCTCTGATGACGTCTAAAACACTTTCTGACTGTGTAGAAGTGACATTGTTGTTACTTTCTATCCCTGCTTCATCTGATGTTGTTCCATATTAATACAATGGGGTTGAACGTACAATAATACGGTGGCAAAAATATAACGGTATGACCAGATGTTTTAGCCATCCCATCAACAACGTAATTGGGCTTAAACGTTTCAATATAGCAACCAGGTGGATATTATCTCTTCTTGAGCTTTGACTTTGGGAATATCATTTGTTGGTCGGGACTGATAAGAGGCAAAAAGGAAAGGAACAATGAACAACAATAATCCACTTGACGTCATTGATGATACGTTTTCAAAGGACGAACTTTTCGATACAATAGCACCAAAACACAATACCTAGAGACCGTAAAAAATGTTCAAATTATAGACAAATATCCATATTAAATGTGGCAAATAAAATACAAGAAAAAATGATGGAGGGTAAAAAAAAGAAAATGTTAGAGAAGAATCAAAAACATCGTGTTTGGTTGTTTTTAAATATCTTGAAGTAGTTGTCTACACTATTGGATATCATTAACATAAATAAATATTAAACGTACTAAAAAGATGAAAACGTTATATCTTATTTGCATTTATACTAATGTAAATACTAAATAGTGTACACTGAAAAAATTAATATTAATAAAGGAGTAGTAGAGCTAAGTTCGTTCTGCGTTAGTTCCCGTTTCTGCCACCAGGGGCGTTTGTGGCGCTAGTGTCGCCCACGTGGTGCGCATACGCGCGTCATCTGTCATCTGTCATCTGTCACCTGGAAAAGTTCCAGAAACTGCCGCTAGGTGGCGTTGGGGGTGCCAAAGTTGTCGAAACTGCCGCTAGAGGGCGTCAGTGGTGCCAAAGTTCCAGAAACTACCATTAGAGGGCGTCAGTGGTGCCAAAGTTCCAGAAACTGTCACTAGATGGCGTTGGTGGTGTCAAAGTTCAACAAAGTGTTAGTAGATGGCGTTGGAGAGCGGCGACGGCGGCGGCCATGTTTAGTCCAATTATGTTAGAGTTCCACAAAGTGTTAGTAGATGGCGTTGGAGAGCGGCGGCGGCGGCGGCGGCCATTTTTAGTCCAAGAATACTGGTCTTGAACGTGTTGGCACTTCAGCCAACCTGTTATCTGTCACTAGAAATACTGGTCTTGAACGTGTTGGCAGTTCAGCCAAAAAAGAAGAAGTCACCTGTCATCTGTCATCTGTCACATGTTGCCATAAGGGCACAAAGCACTTAACTTCGCTGTTATTGGTCCAATCGAATTGCGGAAAAAACAGGCATTATCTATGAGTGACGTAGATGTCAAATTTAAAGAAAAGCATGCGCAATGAACGTTGCCGAAAGGGCATTAGTGCTTAACTTCCTTATTATTGGTCCAATTGAATCGCGGAAAAAACAGGCATTATCTATGAGTGACGTAGATGTCAAATTTAAAGAAAAGCATGCGCAATGAACGTTGCCGAAAGGGCACAAAGCGCTTAACTTCCTTATTATTGGTCCAATTGAATCGCGGAAAAAACAGGCATTATCTATGAGTGACGTAGATGTCAAATTTAAAGAAAAGCATGCGCAATGAACGTAGCCGAAAGAGCATTAGTGCTTAACTTCCTTATTATTGGTCCAATTGAATCGCGGAAAAAACAGGCATTATCTATGAGTGACGTAGATGTCAAATTTAAAGAAAAAATTGCTTGATCATGATTGGATAATTATGTCACGTGATCTAGAGGGGGTTATTATATAATATTTATTAATAACGCTTTGGGAGGATTAGTGCTTTAAGACATGCGTCGTCAAGACAAACATATTTGGGAAAAAGTCCTTAAATTTGAAGAAAGACTCAAGCATCTTCGTAAAGATATTAAACTGTACGAAGACAAAGAAAACGTTATAAAGCAGTTGGGCGATTTAAATTTGGACAATACAAGAATACCTAAAAAAGTACTATGTTGCTGTTACCCCTTAAGACGAATACAACCAACACCAGTTCCTACGACACCAAGGATGGACAATTAAATGGCGAAATTAACAAGACATTTACAATATCGTGCCTCACGTTATCTGCTATATGTATTTTATTACTAAAATTTCTTTATAAATGTATTCAAAGAAGGTTTCGATCCTCATGTAATGTTGCAATAAACAACTAAGAAAAACATACAGGGTGTTTCATTAAAACTCAAAAATTCATTTCATTTCATTTATTAAAACTCAAAAATTCAGTTATTAACAATAAAGAAATTATATTTTTTTTAATTTAAACTTTTAACCACTTCACTTAGTGTACGGTGCTCCATAAGACAGTCGTGAATTATGATGCAGTAGGCTTTACTGCCTGCTGGAAATCCAATATCCGTTTCGAGTTCGAGTCTCACGTCCACAGTGGAGGACTTCATGGTTTCTTCCTGTTTCGAGCAATCTATGATAAATAGGGCTCTGTTCTTGAACTCCTTGTACGTGAGTATAGGATGTTTTTCGGCTGAGCCGTGCATATAGCTAGGGTAAAATTCCGCATAGTTATGGTAAGCCATGGCGTAGTCGTTTTTGACAAAGTCCAACATGTTTCTTTCGTTGGGCCAATACTCTCCGTTCATTGACAGTCTAATGCTGGTTACATTGACATTGTCGAAAGCCATTGGATCTTGTGTAGTATTGTTTCGTTTATTCGTTTGGAAGCATACAATAACAAATCTTGGGCGTTCAACGGCCTTAGTAGTTTTAACAGCCCAAATTTCTCTTCGTGAACCGCTCGTAACTGCAGGCAACTCATTAAGTTCCCATTTTCTGAACGGTATCAGTATAGGTGTATCGCTTCTAATGGCCTCCATCAATTTTATTTTAATTTCATCATTGGGATATATATGTTTGATTTTCAAATCAATGGTTTCGATCTTAATTGTTGCAGAAGTGGTTGTTGTACCAGTAGAAGTAGTTTTTTCTTTAATCAAAAGACAATCACTATCATCGCGAGCGCGAACCAATCGAATTGTTTGCCTTCCACAAGTGATCATGGGGTAATCGTTGAATATGTTGAAAATATGCTTGAGCGGCACCAAAAAACTAAACGATTTTGTGGAAGTGTCCATAGGAGGGTTGGAAGTGCCATTCCAACCGGCGATAGCCATGTGATTTGCATCTAATGCGCTGTAGTTGAGAAGAGCTCGTACAGCGCTCACTACTCCAGGATCACGAACCGTTTCAATCTCTCTGGCGCTCTCGCTGTACGTGCACGAGTCGAAGAGAAAGGCACAAAAGTTGGGTACTAGGGAAACTTCTCCTCCTCCTGTTACCTCCAATTTACCCTTGATTTCGATCAATGACTCGTTCATGGCAAAAAATGAATCCACTTGATTGACAACAAATTCCACCACATCATTGTTGTTGAAGGACTTGATGAACGGCGAGCACGTTCGATATTCCATCCTTCTAATAGACTCATCATAACGTGGTTGTTGGTAGAGGTTAAAACTAGGATCGATGCTTTCGGTACGGGGACGTTTACCATAGTCTCCCGCTTGTACGTATTGATTTGCCATATTTTGTTTTTAGCGTAAATCCAAGCGATTGAAGAAACAATTTATTTGCGGACGTTAGCTCTCGTTGACGACCCGGAGGAGGTCTAGCAGTAAATGGTGTTATTGAACTGACCGCGTTGTTCTTATAATCTATCACCAAACCCATTTATGATCGTCCTACTAACTCTAGATGAAGGACACTTTGTTCTCCTCGAAAATTTATGGGCTTAAAGTTTTGGTCTACCGCCAGCACTGTGATGTTGCTAATTTCCCCGGTATTCGTAACAGGTAGATATATTGGGTTATTAGGTCTTTCTACAATTGCGTAGCCTGCGTCAACTGTAATCGGAAATTCAAAGATGGTGTGGACAGGCCTGTTTCCGTAGAAGGCACCCTCGGTAATGTTGGACTCAAAGCGAATGTTTGATACTTTTATAATGTTGACGGGGAGATCTGAAGAGTGTACAACACCGGGGGCCAGTACCCTGTTGTTGGAAAATCCCAAAATCTGTCCAAGACTGCTGTTGTAGTGACGACTTTCAAAAGTAATTGCGTGACGTTTGCTGTATATTTCACACTTGAGAGTGTTGTTGTTTGGCTTCAGCGAAAATAGTGTATCACCCGTATTTGGAGCAATAGAATTTTGAATTAGCTTCTCAATGTCCGTTATTTCGTAGCAGCCGGTAGGAATCGCGACTTCTCTCAACTTCCCACTATCGTTGTTTTCGTAGTAGAAAAATTTCTCACCGTCAATATTGGGTATCGAGTTGTATGAGTGGAAGCCAAGTACTGCTAGGAAATATCTCTTTTCGGAATCGAGCACAATTGGAGGCTGAGGTGTGAACGAAAACACGTGAGTTTGACTCGTTAGCGTCAAAAGCAAAGACATGACTAATGTATATCAACGGGGAGGTAGTACTTAAATAAAAAACTGCTTCAAAAAAATTATTTATTTATTTATAAGTAATTCCACAAAATAAACATGTTGGTATCTCATTACCGCAAACATCACTCCATCGATGAAAATCATAATTTTGACATGGTAAAAATTGTGTTAGTTCTTTTCGGTATTTCTGGGGAATTTCTCGCCAAACCTCGTGGGTAATGTTCTTCATCAGAAGTTTAATAACGTCTCTCATTTCATTAAACTCCTGATGATGATGATGTTGCTCCATTATATAGGAATTGTAGGCAGAGGTGTCCACAGTTGATTTGTCGATAGTTTTGATATTGGTCGTTGTTGTAATAGATTTGAACATTCTTCCCCACATAGTTGACGAGTTCTTTCGGCGGCTTCAAGTCACCAAATGAATCGAAATATTCAACAACATTGTTTTGCTTTCTATAAGCTACCCAATGTGTGCCTGGATTATTAGAGTCATCCAAATTTATGATGGCACATTCGCGTTACCAGGGCTGCTGCTGATGTGGTAGAGAGTCGCGCATGAAAACCCCTCTAAAATGAGGAATTTTTAAACGTTTGACATATCGCAAAAGGTCCACATCATATAGCGATCTATTGGGTAGCTTTATTGGTAGTTTTTTTGTTTCTTCATGTACAATCCAAAGCCTCCGCGAGCGTTCTTTTTCATATACAAGCCGGATCCTTTTGCCCCAATAACTTCCATAGCTTTATTGTGACGTTGATCTTCTTCCAGTTTCTTTTGCGCATTCTTAGCATCGATTACGATTTTAGCTATTCCCGCCGCCCCGCCACTGAGGGCTCCAAGTGCCGAAAGGCCTGCAAACAGGGGAATCAATGGTAGAAATCCTCCAGATTTTTTTCCTTCAAAAGGTATCGTCCTGGGTAGTCGAATTTGCTTTTTACCACCTGCTTTCCTTACGGCGATTTTCGCGGCTCTCAAAGCTTGCGAGGCGGCCTTCTGTAGCGTTGTGGAAGGACTTTTTTTCATAGCCTTTTTAACCTTGCTGATTACGTGATTTCTAAAGGAACTCTTCTTCTGCTGCCCCACCCCCATTCCAAGTTTACGTTTAATCTTCATGCCACCGGTCACCGCCAAAGCAGCTGCTCTTTCTCCCAACGTCGCGTCCCTTGATTTGACACGTGTCCAAGCTTTGTTTTCGAGTATTTGATCTGCCTTGTGTCGATCGTTCAAGGACTTGTGTTGAGCGTATGCAATGTCGTGCTCCTTACAGGCAACGTCTAAGGGATTAATGCCCGAATCACCGCGTGCTAAGCGTTTTTGTAGCTTTGTGCCCGGACCACAGTATTGATAGGTCGGAATGTGGAGCTCAAAGGGCAAATTGTTTATGAGCGAATTTAAGACACCTTTACCTAAGTAAAGACTCATTTGAACTGATGCCATATCATCACGTGATATATTTATATACATATACGTACACGTAAACGTCTCGCACCTCACGTTTTACGTCACGCACCTCACGTTTTACGTCACGCACCTCACGTTTTACGTCACGCACCTCACGTTTTACGTCACGCACCTCACGTTTTACGTCACGCACCTCACGTTTTACGTCACGCACCTCACGTTTTACGTCACGCACCTCACGTTTTACGTCACGCACCTCACGTTTTACGTCACGCACCTCACGTTTTTATATATTTATACACAACGACTTGACTAAAAATGCCATACAATGAAGGTCATTCAACAGAAACAAACGCTTCCGATTGAAAACTTGGACTTTACCTCCAAGCATGAGAAGAGTAAACATGGCGAGTTATTACCAAACTCGTTTCGTGCAATCATATGTGGACCGAGTGGGTGTGGTAAAACAAACGTAATGCTGTCATTACTGTTTCATCCGAATGGCGCGAAATTTAAAAACGTTTACGTTTACTCTAAATCTTTGTATCAACCGAAATACGAGTTGCTTCAAGAGGTGCTAAGTAAGACGAAAGGAGTAGGCTATTTCCCGTTCAAAGATAATGAGGAAATAATAAGTCCCGCTGAAGCTAAATCAAATTCCATATTCATATTTGACGATGTGGCTTGCGATGGACAGCAGAAAATTCGGGAATATTACTCAATGGGCCGTCATAAGGATATTGATTCTGCTTATCTATGTCAAACGTACTCAAAAATACCCAAACAACTGATTCGAGACAATTGTAATTTAATTGTACTCTTCAAGCAGGATGAAGTAAACTTGAGACACGTATTCGATGAGCACGTGTCACCTGACATGAGTTTTGACCGCTTCAAAAAACTCTGTTCTGAATGTTGGAGTGATCAATATGGTTCTATTGTTGTTGTAAAAGATTTTGCTCTCAACGATGGAAGGTATCGCAAAGGATTCGACTTGTATATAAAAATGTAATTCCATGTGTTGTATGATTAATATGCAGCAAGATGTTAAACCAGCAGGATGTTCGTAGACGTAAAGTTCTACAACTCTCACGTGATATACGTCGAAAATATCTGGCTCTCAAGTTGGGTAGATCTGAGCAGGATCGGACATTAAATACATTATTTAAACCCCTAATAAAACCTCTAAAAGAAATTGTTACAACGTCCCATGAATCTGCGCAAGTTTTAAAAAATATAAAGAAAGAAGAACCCGAAGTAGAAGAAGAACCATTAAAAACAGAGGATACAAGCCATCCCACTGATTTTATTCCGATGGAAGATGTAGCTCAGACTGGGGGTGATGATGATGATGATGATGAGAGTGTATATTCCAACGGTTCAGAACCAAACCCAGAACATATTTCGGATGAGGCCTTCAGAGAGTATCTGGAGCAATATCCTGAAATATCACATAAGTATATGCTTGATTACTGGAATAAGAGTCCAAATATAGACCTAGTTTACGGTCCAGTTTACGATTTGACTCACTCTAAATGGCTTCTCGGAGGGAAAAATATCGATTTTGATCGGAATACTGGAGCTATTATAACGGAGGGGGAACATGTTAAAGGGACACCTGGTCTCTACCAACTGATATTTTATGATGAGCCTGAAGATTATACCGATGATGATAAATTGGCATACAAGACGATTTTAAATTTAACTAACGCTCACAGAAACACAGCTGGACGTCTAAAAGGTACATCGAGATCAAAATATCTAGATATTATTAAACCTATGTTTCCTCCTCCACCGAGAAAGCCATCGAAATCGACTAGCAACATATCATCGAAATCTGGAGTTGGACTTGCAATGGTCTACAATGAGAACCCTATCGATTACGTGTACTGGGACGATGTCAATGAACTTGTGGAACGACTTAAATTGCTAGTAGCTTCCAAACACGCTGGAAATACATCACACAATAATGAAATAGTTGCAATCATCAATGAGCTGAGAGAAGCCAACGTTATATACTAGTGTAACACATCGTTTTAATGTTATTTGCATGATGAGTCTCGACAAATTCGGACGTCGGTCAACGACGATGTCAAATAGACCGCCTCCTCAATCTCTCCTCCGTAATATGTTATTAAAGTTTCCGCAAATGGCTGAAGGTAACGTCGATATTGGCAATGTGAGGATAAGCAATGTGTTACCACCTTCAGCTAGTTCTGATGCTGCCAGTAAAGAATACGTTGACTCGCAGTTAAATCGATTGGTGAATATTGCGAAAGTTGTAGATAAAAAGCTTACGGCAACCAATTCAAATTTTGTTCAGTTAACCCAACTTTATACTAATTTAAAAATCGATATACCCAAACAAATTGCCAGTGTGACAGGTACACGGTTTGCTGAAATCGAGCGAAAAATAACTGCCGATGAAGGCATTGTGAAAGATTTGATTAAAACTCACCAAGAAACCGTCGTCGTCGTCGAGTTAATAAATAATTTGAAAAAAGAAATGACTGCTAACCAAGAAACCGTCGTCGAGTTAACAAATAATTTGAAAAAAGAATTGACTGCTAATGAAGTTATTTTGAGAGATTTATTAAAAGCTCACCACGAAACTGCCGAGTTAGCAAAGAAATTGGAAAGAGAACTAAACCGATTTCATTATACTACAACACCATCAAATATTCCTTAAATACTTCAACACACTTGCACTCGCTTTAGAGCTCTTCAAGATGTCTAAAGAAAAAATTCAAGTTGTTAATGAACTCCATGCTCCAGCACGTAGGAATTATCCGCGACGTAGAACAATCATTAAGGGTCTCGATGATTTATGGCAAATGGACTTGGCCGAAATGCGACCCTATGCACACCAAAATAAAGGTTACAAAATGATTATGGTTGTTATTGATTGTTTCTCAAAGTACGTGTGGACGATGCCTCTAAAGACAAAGACTGGAGTTGAAATTACCAAAGCTTTCTCCAACATATTAAAACACAGCCGACGACATCCTAAAAATCTTCAAACCGATCAAGGTACAGAGTTTTTCAATGCAGATTTCCAAAAATTAATGACGCAATGCAATATTAATCATTACAATACGTTTAGCGTTAAAAAGGCTGCGATGGCCGAGAGATGTATTAGAACTTTAAAGACAAAACTATACAAGTACTTTAGTTTGCAAGGCACCTACCGATGGATCGACATTTTACCGAAAATTGTGGAAGAGTACAATAACACGAAACATTCGAAAATACGATGTAAGCCTTCGGAGGTCAACAAGTCAAACGAGAAGGAAATTTTTCGAAAATTTTACTCGCATTTGAAGATTGCCGGACCACGCAAACTTAACGTAGGCGACATTGTGCGCTTAAGCAAAGCCAAACATATTTTTCAAAAGGGATACACCCCTAATTGGAGTACCGAGCTCTTTAAAATTACTAAAGTCAAAATAACCAATCCCGTGACTTATCTGCTTGAAGACATGTTGGGTACACCAATCAACGGGGCTTTCTACGAGGAGGAATTGCAAAAGACGAAAGCACCCGATGTCTACCTCGTAGAAAAGGTGCTTAGAAGAAAGGGAAAGAAGGCGTACGTGAAATGGTTGGGTCTCGATAACAAGCATAACAGTTGGATTGAAAACACCGATTTTGTATAGAATCTTATGGAAAATACAAACAAATTTAGCAATTCAAGGGGCCTTTTTTGAATAACCTTCAAACTTGCCGCTTTTTCCTCATAGTGGGGGTATATAAATACAAGTGTGTGCGAACCTACATTTTATTCAGTCGTGTGGTGCACCTGCAATTTAACCAACAACAACAACATGAGTAGTCAAGATAGTGGTTATAGTTCTTGTGAAATTGTTTTTGAAAGTGACTCGGCATCGTCGTCGCCGTCACCGTCGCCAACACCTCCTTCACTTTATGCAGTGACGCTTAATGATTGTGTTGAGGAAATCGACCAAGCTTTAATTTCATACGAGTATGCTGCTAAATTGGAGCGATACCATCTACTGGAAACGAACTTTCCCCTAAGAAGTTATGCACTTTTGTGCGGAATAAGTCCGACCAGAACCTTTAATCCTGCAATAACGCTAACACCTTTACTTCGACCCGGAAGAATTTCGTTTGGTACATTTGAGTGGACTACTTTTATTGAATTGCTGCGCCAGAGATATGATGACTTTTTTCACGAGAATCTACCGTCACCTCCTGACGAATACGATCCTGTAGTTTTCCCGTGTGGAGACTTTTGTAAAGTTACTCAATTAGTGTACGACGATACCAAGTTTCTACTTGCAAACAAACATGGAGTCGAGTTCTACCTGGACGAGTATGATGTTTCTGACATCCTTGAAGCAAATTGCAATTTGGTGAAGAACTACATTTCGTTGCTAGAAGACTTGAACTTTAATACATTCTACTGTAATTTAATAGACTCTACACGAGCTTATTTTGCTGTTAATTTCAATAGTATTTGTGTCGACGACGACGATGACGCCACTAGTAGATTTAATACTTTAATTTTAATTTGTGCTGTTATGCCAAACTGCTTAGAAAAAAATGCTCTACAAGAGTACATGTATTACTATAAAGATGATGTAATTAATGATATATTAAATCATTGTTCAAATTAAAAAAATGTACCAAGTTTTTTTTTTTTGAAATAAAACACTTCTTTCTTATATTTTATTTTTTATTACCCAAGCAAACTACAAATAATACAGTAAGCAAATATATATAACTAATACATAAAAACTATAAATAATTTATTAGGTACACATAGTTCAGTCTGAAAATCGCACTCGTTTATTTTCATGTAAATCATATTGAAACCAAGCACAATATTTCTGCATATTCAATAAATATTTAAAAATTATGGCAAGCTAATAATCAGTAATCACATCTTAATTTATTAAAATTTTGAAAAACTTTCCCGTTAAACTCCACGGTAGAGCAAAAAAAGAAAAAATTAACTTTTATATCCCCACGGAAGGGTGTCATGTGACTGGGGAAGTAATTGACGCTTATCATCATAGGGGCTAAGTTCAATTTTGGTCTGACTTATGCTATATACATCATGCAAATAAGATCGAATAGTGTGTTGTGTAATATATTTTTTATTATTATTTTGCAAACAATTTAGGTAATCCTCGAATATGATTTTATTTTTTACGACATTGGACTTAACCCCCTTTGATTTTTTCACGACTTTGCCACCTTGCACTTTATAACTATACATTTTTGATCGTAATCCCACAAAATGTGTCATTATTTTACCATTAGCTTCATCCTTCATTAAACCGGGAATTTTTTTATTTGCTAAAGGAATCTTATAGGTGTTATTGGCGGGGTAATCAGAAGTGTCAAATTTTTCTAAATGCTCTCCAATCAAACTTTTGTAAACGTCATCGCAATTTAATTCGTAAATAAAACTATCGGTGTCAGTGTACATTAATTTTACATTTTCCACCCCCATAGTTGGTAACATGAAATTATAGTGAAAATCATACATACAGGTTTTAGAAATGTCCAGGATAGCCATACCGATATACAGGGGTTTGTTGAAGAGTAGTTCAGCCTTCTTTAATTCGATAGCCATAAGTTTGTCGTCAAAAACTCTTCGACTATGAAATCGGGGGCTGGCTATCAAATTTTTTGCACCGTAACGGCCCTCGTAAGAGGTAAGTAATTTCACTACCCTATGGAGTCTGATGTTTTCCATCGTCTTACCAAATACCGCATTATTAGCGAGTTTGAACTGGGTTTTTTTAAAATTGCTTGTGGCTAGAGTCCTTAAGCGAGTATTCAGCTCGATATAGGACTGCAGCCAAGCCGATTGTTTGAATTTTAGTACTTTGTGAATTTTCGTTAATTTTAAGCCGTGTTCAAGGGCTTGTTTTAAATTACGGTAATGCAGAGTGTATTGTTTTTTCGGGTAAAGGGTGGTCATTAATTTGGATAATTTGGAACCGCCGGGAGGTTTACGGTGTTCTGGACAAAATGGGAAATCTTTGTGCTCGTCATGTAAACTTTCGGGATACTCTAAATCAACTTGTAAAATATATCCGACGGGTGAATCGTCGGGAATCTGAGTAATGTCGATGTTTGTATTGGGCTCCCATTCAAACCCCCCGTAGGGGAGGAACTGTGACATTGCCCACCCATATAAATTGTTTACGTCAAAGTACATAAGGTACTTGGACGGTTTAGAAGAATCGTATTCGGGCATGTATTTATTGTTGGCTTCGGAATATCTGTTTGAACAAACAGATATTCCTCCACGTATTGATGCCTCAACAAACAACAACATGTCGACATCTTTTAAAATTTGTAATTTACATTTCGTGTACTTGAGCATGCAATCCCAAGTATATCCGGGCATAGTATAGTACCATGCCGGATCTAGTTGGTAAGTTTCCAGAGCAGTTGTTCGAAAGTTTTCCATAACGTCACAAAGAAGGAGAATGTCGGTTCGCATATACAAATCTGCATATTCGCCTAAATTTTGAATTTGGAAAGCTTGCCAAACGTTTTGCGCATGAGTGTAATCATCCTGGGAAATATGACAATCATTTAATTTGTTGTAAAAACTCTCAATTGCTGGAAGACTAGTGGTATCATTTAGCTTATCAATACTATCAATGTAATCGTATGGAAAAACACCTTTCCTCGTCAACAGTTTGAACGTTTCATTAGTCAAGTTACCAAATTCCCCTTTTAATGTAATCAACTCCTCTATTTTTAGTGTAGACACCAACTCATCGAGACTGGTGCCCAAAAATCTAAAGGAGTCTATATATCTGAATTTAATTTTAGTTTCTGGTTCATACTGCGTAAAAGAAATGTATTTTTCCATGTTCACGGGTAGTACACTCAAAGGTCCACGTTTAGCAAGATCTCTAATAATAAAATGACTGTCGTATCCGCTAAGATTATGGAAAACTATGGGCACTACAAATAGTTTTTTGAAGTTCAGATTGCACGATTGATGTGCGAACCCTCTAAATAATCCCGTAAAATGATCGTGATCTTTAACGATGATGTCTTTTTCTTTAAACTTATTGTCGCAAATGTGACAGCAGACACCGTTTGCGACAGTAGGCATACAAATAGGAACAATATTTAATAATTTAGATTCAATAAATTTCGCGACTTCTAACATTTGATTCGCAAACCAGTCCATGCAATCTTCCCCTCTATAACTATTGTAGTATGAAATCTGATTATCGTAGCTGCATTTTAAGTAGAATCCTGCACTAAATGTTTTATGGTGTTGATACTTGGTAGTTGTATGAGATATCTTTTTATCACACTTTTCTAAAATTGACTCGAAATCGGCATAAACGACAAATGGACATTTCTGCTTGTATACATGATTTTTAAATTCTACGTTATCATATGGAGGGAAAGAAATTTTGCAATCATTGGTGTTTATGCATAAAATTTCGTGGTCCGTTAGTTTTTTTTCGCTTTGAAAATAGTTTAGGCACCGATCACAAATAAATTTTTTAGGATGGCTCTTGCTGAGTTGACTTGAAACTAGTCTAGACATATTTTTAATCCAACAATAATGGTATTTAATGGTGTTGGTAGTAGTGTCCTCATTGTTGATGGGAGGAGCCTCGTAGTCGTTTAATTTTGGAAAATATTAATCTTGAATTAAAAGTAAATTTACATGACGCGGCAGTTTATTTTTAGTTAAACGTGCAGGTACCACTACGTAAAATGACTTTTTATTAGTTTGATTTAGTTCTAAAGCGTAAACGTTTACAGAGATATCATTTAACTTTTCAAATTTTGATATTTGTGCTAATTTCATAGGCAATTCTAAACCGTCTGTATTCAAAACTGTACTATAATGAGGGTAAGTATATGTATATTGAGAGTTATTTTTAGCTGGAAACAAAAAACTCGTTACGGCCCAGTAAAAACACGCCAGGTCCGTATTTTTGACGTTTATGCATGCCTTTTTCGTTAATATTTCTTTTGGCAGTGGAATGAAGGATGAACCGTTCCCAATTTCAAATTTGTTAATAGCTACTTCTAATAAATTTATTTTTGACAACGCCCACCCACTGTCTTTTTCTTGAAATTCCGAAAGTTTATTTAAAATAAAATCTACAATGCTTTTATATTCTTGCGCTAAATCCGTCCCCAAATCAACAACGAAATTTGGGGATCCAAAGTATTTAATGTCAATTACTTCCCCACCATCACTATCATTTTTTAAAAAATCGCCGCAAAATGTGACATTTACTTTTAGCGACGGTGTATCATTTTTTAAAATTTGTGAAATTTTTGACTTGAATAAATTAAAAGCTGCCTTCAAAAAATCTTTTACCTCTTTGTGTTTCTAATTCGATTATTAAAAATCGCGTTGACGTCTTCCCATTTAACGCCCCCTTTAGTACCGCGCCCCTGTCTAATGCCCTCCCCTACTACATGAGAAGACGCTAATTTAATGATACACCGTAACCTTTTCAACTGCCCCATTTTGGTGTAAATTTTTCTTTTTTCCCCTACCGTGAAATTACACTTTTTTACAGCTAAAGAGCATTTTCTGAGGTGAGTACTGATTAGTGCTAGCCATTTATTTTGATCAGAATATGTCGAAATATTATGCTTGGTTGTTTTAAGAAGGTCTTCGATTTTTTTAAACGTAAGTGCGAAATTCATGACTGAACTCACCTAATTTTTTTCTATTCTGAATAAGGTCCTCGGAGCACAGCTCTTGGATATCTCGTGCAGGCCAATAAAAACTAAACTGAAGCCCCCTTTGTTTAGATCGTCGATGTGGTTCTTGTAAATTTCGGTAGACCTTTTGGGCAGAAAGGTGACAACGTTCTCCTCCAATTCCACTAGGATGGATTCCCCGCCAAATTTGGATTTGGTGAGCTGAACACGATAAATTTTCTTTGGGATGTTGGGTTGCAGGTCCTTTAGCTTAATTATGGGCTTGTTTTCAGTATCTGTAGATGAGGTAAATTCGTTTAATTTTTCAAGAAAACTCATCTAAAATAATAATAAAAAAATGGAATACTAGCATGAAAAAACCACCGAAAAAAACACTTACTTTAAAAGCTTAAAGATGTGGATGACAAAAAAAGTCTTAGCCAGATTGAAGCTAACAGCAGAAAAATGTGGAGCACTGGTACAAATTACTGAAAAAATCAAAAATTTGTACTGTTAAAATTGCAAAAAAAAGTTTTTTTAAAAAAATTAACTTATTTAACACTTTGAAGTTTAGATTTTTGAAAATTTACTACAGCACTGGTACAAAAAGTTTTTAAAAAAATTAACATTAAATGTACTTACAATAACTCCAACTGGAAACTGTTCACTGATCACTAACTGACAGCACAATGTAAAAAACAACTGGAAACAGCTCGCTGAATTCTAACTGGTAGCAGCAGCAGCACTGGTGAAGAGACTTTTACGACTGAATTGTCGATTGATTCGGCTTCGGCTTTTATAGCACTCGAGAAAAACAACAACATTATCTGTGGGAAGATAACTAAATTCGTTTCGTGGAAATGTGGTTGTATTTTTCACCGTTATCAGCCTTATCAAATTTTTATTCAGGAAGCTACATCCTGTGTGAACGGATGTAGATGTTTGTACTAGAATTTGTTTTCTGTAAATGTGGTTTTATTTTTGCTCGTTATCAGTCTTATCTAATTTTTATCTGGGAGGCTTCATCCGGTATAACCGTTAAAGTATGTTTTTAAATTTTTTTAGAAAATGTAGATTGCAGGGCCGTATTTAAAAATTTTTTAGTTCAAAAAAACAATTTTAAATGATCTTGAATTTGGAGTAATAGAATTTTGTGTGTTATTTAACACTTTGAAGTTTAGATTTTGAAATTTACTTAACTTAAGTAAGCTCAATTTTCGGAGGAATATTATAACAGTTTTATTTTGTAAAGTATTATACATTTTATTGCTATGAGTTATTTAACACTTTGAAGTTTAGATTTTGAAATTTACTTAACTTAAGTAAGCTCAATTTTCGGAGGAATATTATGACATTTAAAAATCACTATTGACAAAAATTATATAAAATGTAAAATATTATATAATTATCCAATCATGATCAAACAATTTTTCCTGTAAATTTGACATCTACACCGCTTATAGATAATGCCTGTTTTTTCCGTGATTCATTTGGACCAATAGCAGCAAAGTTAAGCGCTTTGTGCCCTTATGGCAACGTTCATTGCGCATGTTTTTTCTTTAAATTTGACATCTACGTTACTTATAGATAATGCCTGTTTTTTCCGCGATTCAATTGGACCAATAACAAGGAAGTTAAGCACTAATGCCCTTTCGGCAACGTTCATTGCGCATGTTTTTTCTTTAAATTTGACATCTATGTCACTCATAGATAATGCCTGTTTTTTCGGCGATTCAATTGGACCAATAACAGCGAAGTTAAGCGCTAATGCCCTTATGGCAACATGTGACAGGTGACTTCTTCTTTTTTTAGCTGAACTGCCAACACGTTCAAGACCAGTATTTCTAGTGACAGGTGACAGATGAGAGGTGACAGATGGCCGGTGACAGGTGACTTCTTCTTTTTTGGCTGAACTGCCAACACGTTCAAGACCAGTATTTCTAGTGACAGATGACAGGTTGGCTGAACTGCCAACACGTTCAAGACCAGTATTCTTGGACTAAAAATGGCCGCCGCCGCCGCCGCCGCTCTCCAACGCCATCTACTAACACTTTGTGGAACTCTAACATAATTGGACTAAACATGGCCGCCGCCGTCGCCGCTCTCCAACGCCATCTACTAACACTTTGTGGAACTTTGACACCACCAACGCCATCTAGTTACAGTTTCTGGAACTTTGGCACCACTGACGCCCTCTAATGGTAGTTTCTGGAACTTTGGCACCACTGACGCCCTCTAGCGGCAGTTTCGACAACTTTGGCACCCCCAACGCCACCTAGCGGCAGTTTCTGGAACTTTTCCAGGTGACAGATGACAGATGACAGATGACAGATGACAGATGACGCGCGCATGCGCACCACGTGGGCGACACTAGCGCCACAAACGCCCCTGGTGGCAGAAACGGGAACTAACGCAGAACGAACTTAGCTCTACTACTTAAAGGAGTACATGGAAGATACTTTAAACTACAAATGTCACATTATTTTGGGTAAAAAATGAGTAGTAAAAAGCTATTTGAGTGAAAAGTCACTTTTATTATAAATAGTTCATAACATGGATATTAAATACAACAAGATAATATTCCAAGACAATATGAATGACCTAAAAATATTAAGATTTTTTCTGTTAAGGAAGGATATCATCATAAATGTGCTGATGTTCTTTATCTAGCACTTCTTTAATTTCCTGCAAATATTTAATTTGTCTTCCGATACAGAAAGTGGTCTTTTGAAAAGAAATCTACCATCCACTATCCTGTTGATTTTCTGTTCGTTGTGGTAAAAGCGTCCAATTATGAGAGTAGTCGTAAGTAGTGTCCTGTAAGCCTCCACTTGGATTATAATATTTTAAATGCCGTATGTCAACAAGTTGGTAATGGCCATATTTCTTACCTGACCTTTTAGAGCCGAAATTACTGGAAATATCGTATTTTTAAAAAATATAGGAACTAGTCTTTTAATATTAGATGGATGGTTGGGACTAGCCATCTACATTGTAGCAATATACAATATAATCCATGGGAGAGTTAATTGGACAATGAAAGTATAGTTCCAAAGTTGAATTTATTGAGTCCGCTTTCATCACGGTGTGGTTTTTTTCGAGATATAATTGTTGTGTTCTAATATTTTTACATTTTGAAAAGCCACTTAAAACGCTTGTTAACATCTTATTTCTGACCTGATAGTTGTAAGCATCTGATATAAATACTGCCGTTTAAATGTCGGAAATATTATTTAAGTAGTGTATGAAACAACAAGTACATTCGTTGCGGGCCACTCCACCGTTTGCTTGATGCCAAACATATAACTTTACATTCTCATTGTTTAGGGAATGAATTGTAAAAATGTAAATTTGAAGTTTTCACTTCAAGACTGTGAAGCCATAATCTCAAGACAGGTTAACATACTTTGCGTGTCGACCATAATGAACAGCTTGTCATAGTCATAACTAGCACTATTTTTCTGTAAATATCTAGCTATATTTCCTGCTGTATGTTTAAACGTTTAAACGTTTAAACTCTTTCATATTTATTATCTTAGTATTATAGGCAATACAAGCATCACGTTGGTCTTTCCGTGGTTTGTGAACAAAAATGTTTTCGCTCTCTAATAATTTTAAGGATTTTTCTGTTCTCTCAATATTATATATTATTATGCCATTTTCTCCTTTATAGCCCGTTTAGGATCTGTTGTTTAATCTCTTGTAAGCAATTTGTTTCTTAGACTCCAATTTCTGTTTTTTTATTTCAGTTCTTCCAGTGTCTGGAGTGCCTCCTTTATTTTCGTTTAGTTATAAAATTTCATTTTATTTTTGAATTTCTATTTGTTCTAGGGCTTGAAGTAGCACTTCTTTGCTGATATGAGCTTTACAACGCGAATTTAACAATTTACAATGAAATACAATTTATAAACTTGTGGCATCTAAGTCCAATTGTCTTAGGACTATTGGAGTGATCTCCGCGACTAATTCTCTGAAACGGAGATGAGAGTGGTCCGGTTTCAAATTGAGGTGGTACAAGGGCGCCAGTAGGATGAGATGAAATACCCTACTAGAAAAATCTACCAGACCACCAACCTACAAGTGACTGGCCACACCAAAAAAATAAAAATCAATTTGTTCCAAATAATTGATAAATTTAATTAATGAAATATATTATTACTTGGGAAATCTAGCTCTGAATTTATAAAAATGTGTGGTATGCGCGAAGTTAGAATGATAAAGTATTCGGACGCTTGAGTACATTGTACAGTCGATCCAATAGAATTGACCAGTGCAGTAACGTATTCTTGTTTATCGGCATCTTCATATTCAGAACTAGATTTGCCAAGCAATACTTAGCACACTCAGTACATAAGGGCTTCTAATGATGTATAAAATGACAAACGATAAATTTACAATTATTTTAGAGAGATTTTAACAAAAAATTATTCTAAATACAGGTTTGATAATTGAGAAAAAATATAATATTAAATAATATAATTTCTACAATTGGAGGATTTCATAAAATTAAGTTTGGAAAACAAACAAGAATCACTCTTCGTAGAGTACCATTATTGATATTACACTGACACTACTGACCAAATATTTATATATGTTTTACAGAGCACTATAGACTCAACTTGATTTAAATTAAACGAAGTATATATTATTACCAGTAAATCATGAAGCATAAATAAGTTAGTATATATATCATATTATAACAAAAGTCTCGAAAGAGCCTCTACGACTTTTCCAATGCACACCTGTAACTACCAAAATGAGCTCACTCAGGTTAACAAATTTTAGTGCGAAATGATCATCAGCACTGACCATCAGTCCTTTATGAAACGGTACTAAAAGAGAGAGATAGAAAGCGATTAGTTAACGAACTAGGAAAGGATCAGAAATATACACTTTAATATAATAGAAACTGGGGTTTTTCCCGTCTCCTCAGTTGGTTACAGTCAAGGAACATCGGGAAAAGATGCAAATAGGACCCAAAATGTGGCGTGTAATATTACACAGTATATTTTCCCTCGCCTTTTGCAGCTACCAGATACACGTGAGTGGTGAGCAAATTGAAAACCCTCAAAATCCTTAAAGAAGTGTAACTTCCTGACCTCCAAAGAACAAACGACAAAACTCAATAGACCCGTAGTCGAAAAAGTACCGGAAAAAATTATCCTCCTCAATTTTACAAGGCTAAACAGAATCTTTCAAAATTTTCGGCACTTAATTACGTTTTCAAATGGATGTAACAATTGCCGCCAAGCTGCCTTCTCGTCCTCTTCCACATTCACGCATGTCAGCTCAGGCCAATCATAACTCTCCGTTCGTAAAACCTACTCCGATACAACATTTACACTTTACTGCTTCATTAGAATCGCCATCATTCCTGAAAGAAAAGAGTATAATTTTTATAAATAATTGAACAGAAACAATTGGGATGGTTTGGACATTTTAACTGTTTAGTAAATTCAAGAGGAGTACAGAAGGTTTGGTGGGTAAGTATCGACCAAAAGAGGAATCGTGGCAGGCCTTCCCGAACATGGAATATGAAAATCGGAAAGACGCTAAACAGGAGAAACAGGAAAGTTATAAACTGGAAGGAAGCAATAATACTAAACCAAGACAGCAACGATTGGAAAGAATTTGTGCAATAATTCACCTCTACACCAATATGGTAGTTGAGGATCTCATTATACAGACTAAGACGTTTTAAAGAAACTTGATATAATTAAAATATGAAAATTTGAGGTATTATATTTTCGGATATGCGCAATAGCATTAAAATTTTTAGAACTGCTTTCTGTTATACAGGAACCTATCTTTAACTTATTAATTTAAATAGAAAACCCTGAATATTACGTAATACGATAAATCGATTCTTAGGATTTCCCGCAATATAAAGTCTCATTACATTACACTGAGTGTTTTCGAATAAAATAATTATTACTGTACCGGGTGATTCACAAAGTATATTTAAAAATTTCACAACTTTTCTAAAAGGATCATCCTCTATATTATTATTTCTTTAGAAAATATTCTTATTATTGTTCTTTAAGTTTTATTATCCACTCTCTATATCTAAATCGAACCATTATTAAGATTTTAGCATTTTACAAATGTATTATGAGTTTATATTATATTTACATTAAATTATCAAAACAAATCGCGTGGTAAAAATTCTAATTTAAAATAAAAGTAAACGCTCCGAATTATCTCCCTCTAGATGCATATATTTATTCGTTCATCGAACTGTAGTTATTTGTTGCCTAAGTAATCTTCGTTAAAATAATAATCTCAATAACGGTTCGTTAGAAAATATAAAGATTAATAAAACAATATGAGTTTTTTTATATTTAAATCATAAGTATTATTAAATATTACTTACGGAAATAAGACCATATGTCAAAAGGTAACATGTCATATGAACTTGGTAATTAGGATTGACAAACAAATGGTTTATAATTTCTTCTAACTGACCTCGCATGAAATTACTTCCAACAATCTCTTGAAAAAGATTCTAACTGTACTCTAAAATGTATTAGAATTTCTGTAAAACTTGTAGTAGGAGTATGTTTTATAATTTAAAATACTTACCAAATTTATTGATTTAATAAATTTAGCCACTTTCTAAAATTTAATTATGTGATATAAGTTTCATTACAATATATACTTAAAAAATCCATATTAGTAGTATGGCAATTTTGTTGGTCAAAATTTGACATTTAAAAATAAAATATTTCAAATCAATAGATTAAGGAATCTATTACTAGTCTTATTAAAAAATTTATAGGTAAAAATATCCGGAAATTCCATTAGGGCCGAACTTTATCGAAAAATAATAAAATATTTTTAAATAGTTTTTACTATTAAAAAGGGTAGGAATTTAAAATAATAATTCATATAATTATAAATGAAAATCAAATAATTTATGTGGATATTTAATTGGCAACTTGGGGTGTGGCATATGGTCAAGAAAATGTTCCAGGCACATCAAAGAAACTGGAAGACATTTGTTGGTATGTTCCTCCCTTATGTACCCATCTTCACAAACACAACCGTATTCGTCTGTTCGACATTTATTATCTTTGTAATTCTCGCAAGTTATATCACAGCATGGTTTACATGCGTACTCTTCATTTGGACCTATAAAAAAAGATTCCTAGAGTCAAAAGAGGTACTAAAAAAATAAGAAAAAGAAAACCAATGAAGAATTAGATGAACGAAATTAATGAAATAGTATTAAATAGCTAGAAAATGTATAATAAAAATAAAGGAACGGGTCAAAACTATAAAGAAATAGAAAATTTAAGAAGAATCTAAAAACACCTGATAGGAGAGAATAAGATCAATGAACGATGAATGCGATCAGTGAAAAAAGAATTAGATTAGTAGTAGAAGAAGAATGATAATGTATTTATGAGGAATAGCTTAAATTTTCATATTTAATATACCTTCACAGCAATTACACTCTTCTTTTGGTACACATTCTTGAGTAAGATCATTTCTAATGTAACCATTCTTGGCATCACATTCACATCTAGTAACTATTTTATTAACACACAAATGGTTTTTAACTGGTATTGGTGTTTGACATGTTGGCTCCGGAGTACACAAACAAGCGTGATCATTTTGAACCTCATTTTTGCCACATTCTGTAAGTTAATTACAAAAAGTTATTTAAAACTGCAAAAAATAATCAACAGATATTATTTAATATAATAAAATTGAAATTTACCAGAAGATGCTTTCAGTTTAGAAATATTAATCATAAATAAATAAATTGTACCTACGTGAACATACAGGACATTTTAAAACACATTCGTTGGTGGTTTCATCTCTCGTATAGCCTTCTTCGCATTCACATCTTTGTATAGTTTCTGGTTCACAGTGATCTGAAGAACACGGTGATGGATTTTGGCATGTGGGTTCAGCAAGACAAGAGCAAGCATTTTCGTTCATAATTTCATTAATTGGACAAGCTAAAAATTTCAATAAGCATTTTCTTACAATATGATAGTTGTGACTAAAACCTAAGTAATTTAATTATGAATAAATTACCTGGACATTCACATGGTAGGACACATTTCCATTTAACTGTATCCCTGATGTAACCATCACAACATTCACATCTTGGATCTAAACCGTCTTTGCAAACGTTTGGACATGTTGGAACTGGAGCTTGACATGTTGGTTCTGGTAAACATTTTGTAGCAGATGCGTTATAAATTTCGTTTTCTGGACAATGGGCTGTAAATTAAGAAGAAACATTCTTTATATTTTAAACGATAATAATAATATAATAAAATTTAAATAAAAAACAGTTGTTGTATGAGTTTATTTGTTAGTATTGTTAAATATACTTACGAATTTTAATAGTTTCAATGTCAGAGATACATACTCCTAAAAGAAAGAACCAAGAGAAATATCCTATGATATACATACCCATCTTGAAATATTACAATACTCTATCTTTGAATAAGACTTTTTATTTTTATACATTTACTCTGAAAATTAAATTATTGTAATATGAATAATGTTGAAAAAAGTCGTGCCTAATTACCTTAATTTATTTGAAGTATGTGATCCACGTTTTATAGTTCTAAATGTTTTTTGTCTGAATAGTTGGATATGCAGTAATTAAATTGAGTGACATAATATTACTTAGGAAATCTATCCATTATTAATATAAAAGAATTATACGTATCGTAAACTTCCACAGTTTTCCAAAGCTTTTTAAATATTTTACGTTTCACCTTTGGGCATCATCAGATATGACATGATAAATTGAAAGATTATGTATTTAGTCTAAAAGGTAATCTAAAATAATTTAACTTCTCACATTTAATTGTTCATTCTGTACTATACAGTGTGTACATAAAGTATGGAATAAATTCATTTTAAGCTAAACAAACAATTTTGAGGAAAAATCTCGACCAAGTTTTCCCAATCGGTAGACGAGGACCCATTAAGTGGCCACCAAGGTCACCGGTTCTCACACCATTAGATTTCTTTTTGTGTGGTCATCTAAAAAATGTTATGTATAAAAGTAAACCCGACGACATAAATGATTTAAAAAATAGAATAAGACAAGAAATAAATAGCATTTCGCAGGGAACCATTAATAAAGTTCAGCATGAATTTATTGATCGCTTAGGACACCTTCAAGCTAAAGAAGGAAAACAATTGGAACACTTACTGTAATTTATTGTGTGGCAATTTATTATTGGTGTTGTATTATTTTGTTATTTTAATTTAATTAAAGGTCTTCAAAAATACAGTTTTTAAAATTATGGTATCTTCAAAACTATTAATTACCGAACACAAGTATGATATATTTTTGGAATTATCTTGAAATAGGCAATTTAAAAAAAATAAAATATATAGGGTGTGCCATTTAAAAAAATTGTCTTGTCGATGACATCGTTACTCACACTCGGTTTACCCTGTATATTTCATTGTTATGTAAAAATACATTAAATTAAAATCAAAAACCGACTTGTCTTAGGATTTTTCCTTAAAATTGTTTGTTTAGCTTAAAATTAATTTATTCCATACTTTATGTACTGTATGTATCTTGAGTATATCGTAGATGTTTCTTTATTTCAAATTCTTCTAGAATATTAAGTTCTAGCTTCTGGCAAATATTTTTATGGATAATTTGAAATAAAAATTTTTAATTCATATATTTCCAAGAATGATTGTTTTGGTATAGATATGTTGATAATATTCTGGTTTTATAAGTAGTGATAGACAATTAGATATTTTTTTTATTTTTATTAAAAACTTACTGTACCTATTAGTCCAGTAAATAAAGGCCGGGAAACCCTCAACTTGTAGGTAAATATGGGTGCATTCACTTCTGAAAATATGTCCTTCGGGAGATGAGTGGAGGAGGCCGGAAAATGGCCAAAAACCCCGAAAATCCGGTTTTTGGCCGATATCTCCCGAAATATGACACTTAGAGAAGTGGGCTTTAGCTAGAAATGGAAAGCAGTTCATTACCTACAAAAATTGCCTTCAGGATTTTTTTCGTTGCACTAATATTTCTTGCGAAAAAAAGTTTTGTAAAAGTCTTCAATTTTCAGAGGCTGAAAATATGTTTTTTTTCAATCAAATTCTGGCACGAGGAGTCTGGAAATACATCAGTCTTCATTTTTCGAACTGTAAAGACCAATTATAGCTGGCGCCAACATATTTCTCCCTGTTTGCGAAATTATCATGGCGATGAACAACCACGGGGAATGATTGATTTCTTAATAACTCTTCAGGTTGGTACATGATTGTTGTCCCCTTGGGCCAAGCCATTGAGCTATCCTTATTTGATATGCGGAAACGGGGCCAATAAATGGATGGGAAACTTACGAAAATCATGTTCTGCATGTGATGCTATCTTCACCTCTAGGGGTTTTGTCTTGAGAGGGCTAATCATTGTTGAAGAGGTTCCAATATTTCCTCGCTATTGTCCTCGGAAATGTGCTGAAAAGACTTGCTAATCTTTCGCATTTTTTCGCAATAATTCATAGTCACAGTTTTTGGAAAATAGAATTTATTTTTGAAAAATATATGAGCAACATAACATATATGGTGTTGAAAATATATCAACAGAAAGGAAATAGCGTGGCGCCATCTATTGGTATATTGACCATGCTGTGTTGTTATTGATAAAATAAATGAACACAGTCTTGTGCCGAACCTCAAAGTGTATGTGTGTATTTTTTTACTCTGCTCAATATATGGGAAGTATAACAACTATTCTTAATCACCAATCCGTCACATTTGGCTCGGATGAAAATTCTTGACTGGAGTAATCAATCTCTTCTTGGTCTATTCGGTCTACATCTTCTGTTTCCTGACCATTTACGTCTGGCTCTATTCCTGGCTCTCCCTCTACCCTTTCTTCTTCAGGTATTGTCGTATCTTCATTTTCCATATCATTGTAATTACAACACGGTCCTGCATGACATGAACCACAAATAATCGAGCACTTTAGTCCCGCTTTGATACTATACAGAGACGACGCGTGGCCGGGACCGGGACATGTATCACAATCAAGGAAGTTTGGAGGCAAAGTTTTTTCGCGTACACCTAATAAAATAGTCGATATATACATTGATGGAAAGCTGGGAGTTTGATCTTTTATTTAGTACAATCATTAACCTCCAAAAATTCAACCCTGAAAAGAAAACAACGATTAAAAAAAAACGTAGATTTTTCATCGAGGTGAGAATTTTCTCAATTTTCCGGGAAACTGAAAAATTTGTAGAAAAATAAAAAAATCCATCGATAAGGGGACATTTTCAGCTTTCAAATAATGTGCATTGAACCCCAATATGGCTCTTCATTATTTATCAATTATCGATAGACCCAGGCATTTTCAAAAACTCCGAAAATACAAAAAAAAACGTCCCAAGAAGAACGCGTTGTTTATAAAAATACACAAAAATTATTGATTGATTCTTACGGAATACATTCGTCGCCTATCATAGCTTCATTATCCAAAAGGATTCGGTGAAACTACTCTTGATTAAAAAAAATATGAATAGATTGATAAGGAGGGTAAAATATCGAGGAAAAACGAACTTTGGCTAGATTTTTCAATATTCCAGAAAAATAAAAGAAATAAAAAAAAATAATGCTATATTAGAGCTACAGGTCCCTCCTTTCATATGAACTTTGAATCATCAAAAAAGATTAATTTTTACCCAAGTTATGGAACAATTTGTCTGCCCGCATTCACGGAGCGTGCTTTCCGAGACGCGCGCAGCAGCTCGAAAACCAGGCTACGGTTAGGGGTGGTTATCTCGAAAACGGTTAAATTTTTGACAAAAATTATAAGGACCGTTTTTTTAGATAATCTCCATTTCTAGCCAACCCCCACTTCTCTTAGTGTCATATTTCGGGAGATATCGGATAAAAACCGGATTTTCGGGATCATTGGCCATTTTCCAGGCCCCTCCCCTCACTTCTCGGTGGACAAATTTTCAGGGAGTAATCTACCCATGAATACCTACAAATTAAAAAAAAAAATTCTGCACGCGACCTGATGTCATGGTTGATACCTTCGTTTATTGGACTATATTGATAATTGCTTTATTTAATAAATCTGTAACACCCTGATTTAGGCAACACCTACTGCAGCCCACTGTGTTTGATGTTGCCTGTATGTTGTTATGTATAGGTAATAAAAAAAGACGAATAAATAAATGAGGTTATATAAATGATATCGTTGAATAAACGTTTGTTGTCATTTTGTAGTTCAATAGTTCAATACACGTTAATTGTTGGGAAAATACCACAAAATTGTTTTTACGTTATTCCTCTTCCTACGGCCATCGAACCCCTATATAGCAAATAGCATCCTACCGCAATAAATCTATTTACATTTAAAAATATGTTTCTATTTACCTCATACATTAATATTTTAGTGATTCTAAATCAAGGTACAAAATAGGATATAACTAATTTACATGTATTACTCTCTTCCAGATGTTTAAATGGTATATTTGCGGTCTAGGATAACTGGTCGCCGCCAACTGACCATGAGGACAACGGACAAGCCAACTGGCCGCAGGGACAGCTAACCACTAAAATAATTTTAATTACAATAAGAGTTATTTTATTTATTATCATATAAGTAACATATTCTTTATTTCACACATAGCCGATATATTGGATACTTATTACCAACTAAAAAATCAAAACTTATAAAATTTACTAGAATCAAAAACCCAAAGAATGGAGACCCAGATCGCAGATTGCAGTTTTTTGAATTTATTGAAATTGTAGAAGGTAATTTAAACGTTGATAGATATTTTAAACTACTGAGAAACAATATATGGAGAATGTTCCTACAGAGATCGATATGGCATCGGGGAGCAAAAGAATGGCTCCGGTCATTTTTATTTTTTGTTCTTGGAAAACCTTAAAAATAAAGTATACAAAAATAGACCAATATATTTACAAACTCATCTCATTATAGTACAGATAAATCTGATATTTTCATGATTCAATTTCGTAAAAGAATTGAATATTCTCAAATCGTAAACGGTTTGCACTTTGAAAATTTACTTTAGAACTTTTTTATTATCTTATCTTATTTTTATAAATGTTTTTATTTAATGATGATTTTATTATTAAGATTCAAGTTGTAATATTATGTAGACTCTACGCTATGCTTTTCAGGACCATCCTGTATATTTTGTAGTAATCTGAATGAATGTTTCCATACCAACCCTTCATTATATGTAAAAGCATTTCTTTTTGTTTCGTTCCCGAGATACTAAGATGTTAACATTAGTTTTTGAATACATATACGCAATAATTAAAGTTCCTATATCTGTTTAACCATACAAAGTACGCAATAAAAAATTTAATGTAGAAGTCGAAAGGATTCATAAACTGATGTAATATACATAGTGTTCCACTTAAAAAATCAACCATTGTAGTTACAACATTTGTCACGACCACCCTGTATATTTTGTATTATTTTGAAAAGATGCTCCTATGACAACCCTTTTTAGTTTTCCCTCTATAGTCATACAGTTTTTCAAAATTATTAAGTTAGTTATATACTGAATACTATATAATTACCATCTACGAAGAAACTCTTTAAATTACAATTTTAATATGTTTGTACTTTGTTTAAAATGTCATTTCATTAGTTATTAATTTTTTATTTGAAAGTTCATTTCATAAAGATATTTTTTATGCAACTGACATAAATTGGCAAAATTTTATAGTGCCACCTATATTATACAGGTTTAACTACGATGGCCCATCGTGGCGACAATTGTCATTTAATATAAACCGATTATTCTTAATTTATTGAAATGTGTCTGTTTCTTAAAATAATGTGATCGTAGAAAAAATCTTGTGTGCATTTCGAGCGTAAAGAACTTTGTCGCTTGAGACAATCTGTCCGCTGTTGATACACAATAACAATTCTGAATCTAAAATCCGGATAGTGAAGAACTTTTCTTATAGTAATTTTAGCCCTATATGCAAATCCCAAAACCTGTTTAATTTGTTCTTTAAGCATTTTAAAAGATGGCACATTATTACAGTAAAAGTTATACACCTCTTTTTTTTAGTGCACTTTTTGCTCGTTGGATATCACTTTTATCATAAAGACCTTCGATATTTTAGTTAAAACGTGAATTGTCTATATCACTCCATAGTTAAACTCTTATTTTCTATCTTAAGCAGTTCTAACGTATTCCTTATTTTTCTTTGGAGAGGGGGTGCAATCTACATACCAAATTGTTGCTGATCATCCTCTTCTTCACTAGCAGAAGAAACTATGACGGGATCTAAATAAAGGTATTTATTCATTACTGAACATACTACGATTGCGAATTCCATAATATTCTAAGGAGTTTTTGTAAACCCGCGGTGCACAAATAGAAATCATAAATTTGCGAAACAAATTACTAATTAATTTAATTCAACAATAAATTCGAAGATTTTAAACCTGATACATACCTATTGACATAACAGAACTACTATCAACCCATGATTTTGCACAAAAAGTAAAAAGTCGAGTAAACGAACATACAACTACTGTTTTAAATTTCAGGAATTGCCCACCTATATTTTTTTTTTACTTTTTTATGCATATCTTAATACAACTGGTTTTGATTTACAGCGTTTTTTTAAGTTTTCTTTTTCAGCAGTGTAAAAATGCACAGAAGTTTCTCATACGTACAAATCATTGTCATACAATTCCTACTTGTCAAAATCCAAATCGTAAACCTTCTGGTATACCTTGCGAAGATTTATGTATACGCAAATAAAGTGAATATCTGAGCTACGTCAGACTATAGATTACTGAGTGTTGCGTTTTAAAATTTGGTTTAATTATAATTACCCTATAATGATAGGCTATTGAAATTTAAACATTAAATATGTTATAACTTGGTGAAAGCAGATTAAAAATGGATACGACAAAAAAAGCCAAAATATAGAAACTATATTGCGCACGCCACTAAACTCTACTTTTGTCTATCTATCAAAAGTTTCGTTAACGTTCTTCAATATGTTTCTTAATAAAGAAGTTATACAACATTGTATTTCCTATAATTTTCGAAAATCGCCCTATATCTTGAAAACGAAAAAATCTTATTAAAGATCTGATTTCAGAATCAAGTATTTAACAAAAAATAAGTCAATAACATTTTTAATTTTTTATCCATTTCCTCTTGTTTTCGAGATACCTTTTAAAACATATCAATTTAGGACACCCTGTACAATCGATGTGATTATTTAATAGTTTTTACAAAATTAAAAACGACGATCAGGATAATCTTCAATTAATGTTAGAGGGACGAAATTTATGGAAATACATCATAACAAGATAATTTTTTCTCTGCTTTATTGTTCAATCTTATTTTTTAAATTCCAGGCAGCCGTGTTTCTTGGCTTTTGCTGTAATATTCACTATTTTCTATAAAATTAAAAATTAATTATAATTAAATTAGCATTATGGTTATAAAAACTCTTAATTCATCTTTTTTTAACTTAAAATTTGTTTCTAAATCATAATTTAAATTATAAATTTATGTACAAATTAAATTATCTGATTCAAGACTTAATATTTAAATTCTAATGCAATTAAACACTATATAATTACTGAAGTTAGCCAATATGCTAGAAGTTAACCTGTTATTTGAACTTACTAATTAGAATTAATTAATAAATTGCTTTTCATTTCTTGTATCTGAATTCGTGAACCCCGTTCGGCTTTCGAAAAGGATTTTAAATTTATTCTGAATATTTATTATAATTTGTCGTAAGTTTTACATAAATTATGATTAAAATCAAAAACCGACCAGTCTCAGAATTTTTTCTCAAAATTGTTTGTTTAGCTTAAAATAAATGTATTCCATACTCTATGTACACACTGTACATTCAAGTCTACATTATCTGTCATGAAAAATGGTATTGTCAGATACCGAAACCTAGGTAGTCCTGAATATATATTAAAACGCTTTTGAAGACTGTGGAAATTCAAGATAAGTATTATTTATCTTTCCATATTTATTATGATTAATTTCCATAAAGTAAGAATTAATTTAATTTTAGAGTTACTATAGTACTGTGACAACATCCTTACACTGCACAGTAGAAGCAAGAGCTTTTAGGTCACAGTGTATCTTTCCCGCCAGCATACACACATACATACATCACTCAGTGGTACGAAGCACACACATTAGGAAAGATATCACCAATGTCCGATTTGGAATTATTCATTATCAAATTGATATTATTAACAAGAAAATATCTAATCAATAGTTTGATTTAAATTAGTTTTATTATAGAGAAAAAAATATAAACATTTTTATAACAAAATCGAAAAATCAACAATAGAAAGAAAACAAAATTGAATAAAAATTTGCATTAATTTGCTGGGCATAATCCTGGTGGAACACATTTACCAGACTTTTCATCTCTTAAAAATTCTGCATCACAGACACACTTAGGTATGCAATCGAATGAACCTGGTGTGTTACAAGGCGGTGGATTTCTATTTTGACAAGTATACACAGATTTTGGGCAGTACGGTGCGCATCCCATGTGTTCCCTAGGAGAGCACAATTCTGAAACAATAAATATATTTAAATCAGTATATGTATTCCTAACATAAATGTGTCACTTATCTAATAACCACAATATTTGTAAGAAAAGTAGTCCATTTAAACAATTGTAACCTTTTCCAATGCAACTGTATAAATAATATTTGCACCCTAAAATTTTTCAAAAGTGTCATAATTTTTAATAGCCAATAAGCATTAGCGGTTAGTAAGTATGCTGTGATTTGATACTGAGTGTCTGAAGTTAAAATCCTAGCAATCTTAATATTACGTAATTTTTTTATTGATTTTTAATTAACAAAAGTGGGAACAAAAAAGGGGCTCATAATATGACTGGAATTTTTAGGACCTTCGTGAGCAAAGTTACTCAAAATTACATGTACCTGGCATTGAACAATCAGAACTACGAACACAACGTTTAGTAACGCTATCTCGAATGTAACCCTTAGATCTGTTACATTCGCATCTATCTAAACACATCCTCTCACATAATTCGGCAGATGTTGGAAATGCATCTTGGCATGTCGGTTCGTCTAGACACATTGAAGCACACGCTTGGAAAATTTCATTTTCACCACAAGATTTCCGACGGAAGGCTGAATGAATAAAATGTACACTCAAAAATTGCTCCATATGGATTGGTATAATAATTTATTATAATTAATTTTATTAAATATCGGTAACAAAAGTTATAAAGAAAAGCTAGCACTAATAGTATAATTTTATCCTGTATAACCCAATATAAATAAAAAATATTCTTTTTTATTTTTAATATAGTAGCCATATTCTAAATTAATAAAGAAAACTTAAACAATGACTGTAAAGTAAGATCAATAGAAAAATATGTCATTAAATTAGTCCCTTCAAAAAAAAATTCTGACAGAATAAGAAAAAATCTAAATTAAAAAGTAGATCTTTTTTATCCGCTTCGTATAGGATAAAGTATCGTTAAGTTTTTAAATCAAAAACAGTCTCCTTTTACGTTGTAACATATTCCAAACGTATGGAAGAATATGAACGTAAGAAAATATTTTGCTTTACTGTATTGGCAAATTTTAAACAAAAATTAGTGAATTTATGTTGTATTTAGATCTCTCCTATAGTGATTCTAACGGCCTCTAGCTTAACTTGCAAAAACATGGTTATAGCGTATAGAAAATAACATTATATGCATCATAATAGATTTGTGTTTGATAAGAAATGGGATTCTTTAAAAATGAGTTTTCTGGGATAATAACTGGGAGAAATTTGCCAGCAATTGACCAAGATCAAAATACAGAGGTTGCTATTCACTAAAACGAGAACAGAGAAGAAACAAAAGCAACTAACGATAAAAAATGTTATGCATGCAGGAGATGAAGGTGCTGAAATCACAGATTCACAAGATAAAGAAAAATTAATGAAAAACCACCGATGGATGAAATTGGGACAGCTTGGATACGGCTCCAGGAAAAGAAGATTAGATTAATGGAAAAATCCTCACAAATTTATTGTTGATAACGACAATCTGTTACTTCATATCAGAATATTTTTGCTAAAGAATCAAAATACAGAAATTGGTTTATGTTGGAACTGTATTAGATTTTGTGTTTTATTACATTGTTATTCTTTTGTTAAATTTTGTAAGAAAAGTAGTTGTCATTGCAATTTGTTCATATTTTAATAAAAACCAATTAAGATTTTGTACCGATAATTATAATATACCCCTCAATAGACTAGTGAGTGATATCTTAAAAATAAATTTTAAGGAGTGATGATTTTAACAAAATTGTTGATATTAGTTGAACATCGATCACGTGCAATATAAGTTTATTAATAAAAAAAATCTAATAGCCACCACCAATTGTCCTTTACCAGATTTCGAAAATTTTATATGACATACCCTGTATATATATATATATATATATGTTAGAGTAATAAAGTAATAACGTAAAACCCCGTATAAAGACGTGATGCCCGAGTAGGCCCGCGCATGACCGACGAGACGATGACGCATGTCACGATGGCGCAAGGGAGAAGGGGCATTCAATAAGTAGCTTTTGACATGATTGCGTCAATAAATCATTAAAGTGTGTTTCTCTGACTTTTATTTAGGGTAGAAACCCCAACGTGATAAGTTATGCTAACATCAGAAGTGGGATCGCTTACGTGAACTAAATGTGTGAATTAGTACTTTAAAGAGACTAAAATTTGTGCGAATCAAAGTAAAATGGATGACTCAGGAGAAAAGCAAGTCAGTGATTCTAACGAGGACATTAACGTCGACCAGACGGAGGAAAGTTTCCGTCCACCAAAACGTTCAAGGCTGGACTGGCAAGAAAATTTAGTGTTACTTATGGCTGGACAACAAGAGCAATTGCGGGAGCTTACAAGGCAAGTAACAATGGCGGCTCGTAGTTCAGATTTGCCAACATCAGCAGTGTCAGCACAAAACGAAACTCTGCGAACGGCAGCATCCTACGTCTCATTTCGTTTATCGGAATTTGACCCGGACAAAAGTGATCACGCAATCGAAGAATGGTTAGAGGTTGCCGATACTCTCAAAAAAGAAGAAAACATTGGAGATGGACTTATGATTGCAAAAGCTGGAGAGGCATTAAAGGGTCGAGCGCATGCTTATTACTGCGACTGGAAACCAATTCATCGAACAGTGAGCCGAACTTTAAAATAATAAATGGTGTTGTTATGACTAACACTGACAACCCTAAATGTTTTGTGCCGATAGACGCTCGTTTATTAACAATGAAACTTTATCATTACGCTTCTTCTCATATAGGTTGGGAAAAGTGCATTAAAAAAAAATGCGTGAAAATTTATTTTGGCCTCGGATGGGACAGTGTTTAAAAAAATATATTCGAAATTGTCGTGCTTGTGTCCTTGGAAAATCACATACAGGTCCTCGTGCTGGTCTTTGGCAGCATGGTGAACAACCAACTGACATATTGGAAACGTGGCACATTGACCATGCCGGACCTTTGGTTATAGCAAATGGTTGTACACAAATTCTTGTTGTAGTCGATGCATTTTCGAAGTATTGTCGTTTGATACCGATACCTAAGAAAACCTCCGAACATTCCATATGCGCATTGTTAGCAGTTTTTGAAGAGCTAGGTAAACCAAGACGAATTATAGCAGACCGAGCTGCTGCCTTTACTTCAATAATTTTCCAAAACTTTTGAATGAACAACAAGTAAAACTACACCATATTGCAACAGGAGTTCCAAGGGGAAACGCAAAAGTTGAGCGACTTATGCGAACGGTTTTTAATTTATTACGGGCGACATTAATTGCTAAAAATGAAAGTAATTGGCTCAAAGCCCTAGCTGAAGTTGAGGATAACCTTAACTCAACAATTCATTCGATGACCGACCAAATACCAGCTGTGCTGCACCTAGGAGTGAATCCAGAGCTTAAGGCTACCCAGCAATTTTTCAAAAACATCTCAATGGACAATTTTATTGACCCAGATGTAGCAGTTAAAGAAGCTCGTCTTCGAATGGAAAATAACTTCAAGAAGCAATCCGAGCGCTTCAACGCTACTCGTTACAGTCCCAAACTATTTCGAGAGAAAGATGTAGTGGCAGTTGAAGATTCTCAAGTAGATAGTGGTGGCAAACTTAAAGCTAAGTTCAAGGGACCATATACAGTCCGCAAGGTTCTGCCTAATGAGAGGTACTTGCTTTCAAACAAGGGGAAAAGAACTACAGTGGCTGCACACGAACAGCTGAGGCCTTAGCCTGCAGAGGAGGCAATGTCATAAAATAAAAGGTACGTTCTAGCAATATTAACGTTTTCCTTTTGTTAAGAATGATAGTGGCAACCCCACAAGTTCAGAACAGTGGCAACACCACTAGAGTTGTGAGTGAGGATAGTGGCAATCCCACTAGTCCTAAATAGTGGCAACCCCACTAGAGTTGTGAGTGAGGATAGTGGCAATCCCACTAGTCCTAAATAGTGGCAACCCCACTAGAGTTGTGAGTGAGGATAGTGGCAATCGCACTAGCCCTAAATAGCGGCAACCCCACTAGAATTGTGAGTAAGGGTAGTAGCAACCCTACTAGCCCTAAATAGTGGCAATTCCACTAGAGTTACAAGACAGGTTAGTGACAACTTGACTAATCTTGTATTATAGCGTCGAACTGACGATGTGTTATGTAGTACTTTTGTATAGTAGCGACTTTTACAATAAAAAAAAAATAAATGAATCAATCTTATACTGGTAACTGCTGTGCTGTGTTTTAAAAATTACAGATAAGATGTGTCGCAGGGACGCTCCAATTGCAGGATGGCCGTGTTAGAGTAATAAAGTAATAACGTAAAACCCCGTATAAAGACGTGATGCCCGAGTAGGCCCGCGCATGACCGACGAGACGATGACGCATCACGATGGCGCAAGGGAGAAGGGGCATTCAATAAGTAGCTTTTGACATGATTGCGTCAATAAATCATTAAAGTGTGTTTCTCTGACTTTTATTTAGGGTAGAAACCCCAACGTGATAAGTTATGCTAACATATATATATATACATAATTAATAATGAAATTTATTTATATAAATATAATAAAATAAATAAATTATAATTAGTCATGAATAATAAATTCAATATTTGTTACCAATAACTGAAACCAAAAATTGATTATTAAATGTTATCAAAGAGTTTGATATTAATTTATATTCATTCTAATATATTGAATATATTTTGCTGCTATGTTAAAACATAACAACTAAAATATGTATAAGAAATAATTCAATTACGGTTTAGTAAATTTGGTATTGAATCTTTAAAAATTAAAAAAATCTCTTCAAATATATTGCTCTCTGCTTGTATGTTGAGAATTTAATATTAAAAAAATTAAAATGTAAATAGCAGTGGCAAATTAGTACCAGCAAGGTTCACATTTTTTAGACTTTCAACATTTTTGACACCAAAAAGGTAGTTTTTATGTAAAAAAAAAATTAATAGAAGTTAACTTTCTTATTATTTCTTAAGTGTCAAAACAACGGTATTACATAGGGAATGTAACAGACTTTTACATCCACCTACAAAATATCTGAAAAAAATTGTAGATATATATATATATCAAATTAAATAATTTTAATGTCGAAATTGTCGGTTCACCTTTTTAGTAATTTTTAAACTGTGGAATACAGTTTTCGAAACAATATTATTTAGTACTCCATTGTGAAATTCTTTTACATTTTGCTAAATTGCATGTCGAATTCTAATCCCAAAAATAACTATTTTGACGTTTTTTGAAAATAAATGAAAGAGTATGAAAAATTACAGCGGGTTTTATTTAAAACAGTAACAATTTTATCGGGCATATTTCGAGTTGTACTAGTAAACCGGTTATAAGGGATGATTGTATAAGCAGTATGTTATTTTTTTAAATACATTAAATTTCTATCTTATTTCCTAAAGGCTACTAATGAAAAAATAGAAGATATTAAAATTAGTTATTCAAAAATAGCATACGTTAGATGTAATGTTGTAATAAATTTCATATAATTGCTAACGCAATATTGCAATACCAATGTTATTTTGAGAGTGCTTACAACTTCAATATCATGTTTTTCTCGCAATTAGGCATAAATGTTAGTTTTTAAAAAACTATAGATTGTCAGTATGACACACATTAAAAATGTCTAAATAAAAAATAGAACAATTATTTTGTATTTATAAAAATTTTACTAACTTACCATTTGCGTTTATAACAAAAACGCAAGTTATTAAAAACCAGAGCAATAATTTCATTTTGTTTTAAACAAATAGACACGAACTTTGAATAAATGCCAGCAGCACAACGAAACCAGTTATTTTTATAGTTAGTGATAACATAGTCTAAACAAAAACAAAATCGAAAAATTAATTTAATTTAAACTTTATTTTGTGAATAGTATGCAATTTCCAATTTAATCGAAGAAAAATATGGTTATTTCACAATACTTGCAATTCAATTTTCTAAGAATATACGAATTTTGTAAAATGTGTACATAAACAATGACTATGCAATGTTTTTTTTAATATTCACTAATTTTGCCAACACCGACCAATTAATAAACTGTTTTTTTGATACACGAATTTGATACTACAAACATTTCCATGTTTAATTAACTTTTCCCCTAATGAATTCCTTTCAGTTGCACATTTCATTTTTCCAACTATGGCTGTTCTGAAAATCACGTTCTTTTGAATTTAGTTGTCTAAAGCAGCCAAACAGTTGAAAATCCATAAAAACGACTATCCTAACTTTTCAAGTTTTATGCTATGATATTAAAGAATATTTGATACATGGTGGTTAAAAATTTAAAAAATAAGAAATCCCATCCGATGTTTGATGACTCTGTATCAAATATTTTTATTGAAATAGAATAAAACTTAAAAAGTTAGGACAGGAACATATAAGCCGTTTTTGATTTTCAGCGGTTTGGCTGCTACACATAATTAAAAAAAATGTGATTTTCAGATGGCCATAAATCCTTTAATAAACATAATAGACATCAAGTATGATACATCCATTCCATTCCATTTAAAAAAACATAACTTTGATGCATATCTCTTTTTTAAATTATGACTTTTTTGAATATACACAAAAAATTTTCATCAAATACACAGGATTACACAGGAAATTATTAAACAAACACAATCAAGAAAATATTCTCAAACTATAATCCATTTTAATTTAATTTTTTCTTATAGTACATAATAAAAATGTAACAGAATGTACAATTATTTATTTATTACTATTAATGATGATATGGTCGGAAAGGATGTTGTGGCCGAGGACATTTTCTTAGTTCGACGCAATTTCCACTAACTTCGTCCCGTAAAAATCCTTCATCACAAATACATATAGGATCACACTGGAATGTACATCTTGCATTACAAGGTGGAGGATATCTGTTTTGACAAGTAACTACGGACTGAGGACAACAAGGAGCGCATCCAAGATGTTCATCGGGAGGACATAAATCTAAAAAAATATTTAATTTACTATAATAATTAAAATTAAACAGTCTCAATATAATTTTGTATCTTCTAGCAATACTCAATTACATTGACCTTAGATACCGAAAAGCACGTATAGGTCTTTCACGATAAACTTGAAATTACGCCATTTTAAGTTATTTTTATGGTCAACAGAATAGCAAAAAAAAACTATGAATAAAAGCGACTTATACTAAACGGTCAGGGGAAATTATATTTTTAAAGTTAACAATACTTTACAACGTTGCCAAATGGATCTTGCCAAAATACTTCGTCATTTATCCATATTTTGACATTCCTTCTTTGGTTAAAATGCATAAGAATTTAAGTAGTACATCCCAGCAAATGGTAACAGACTTAACAAACTATTTTGAAAGCTAACTCTCTATAAAATAATAATATTTTTTTATTATTATTATTATTATTATTATTATTATTTATTAATCTCCACTCTTTTACCAAATTGGTGTCGAGTTTATAATAAAATTATAATCTGTTTAAAATTTAAGATTAATTTATTGTCTGTGTACAAATTCTTTCCTTTTTTTCCATCAGTTCTTTTGTCTCTTCTTTTATTTCGTTTGTCCACTATGATATTTATTTCTTTTTGTATGTTCCGCACAATTCGGCCGCGACTTCTAAGAGTATGTTTTTGAAAAAATATTTCAGCTTTGGTCTACATTCACGTGTATTAAATATCATATGATTATTTAATTGGCCCGAGTATAATTCGATTACGACTTCTGGTGAAAAAATAGTGACCCTTTCAAAGCAGTAAAATAAATTAAAATAAATCATAGTTGTGCTATCAAGCTGGAGTTGTTTTCGAGTTTTCATTGTATACATTTATTTGTACTTACTTTACCTTTACTATTTGGCAATTAAAAGCACAAGAATCGTATTTACGGATATTTGTTTTACTATTTTGAAAATTGATGACAGCGCTCTCTAACGAATTATATTTCTCCCAATTGACAGTAATCTACCATTCTTCTTTAGCTAGTGTTTCTTGTTTCTTCCCCGTGTATCTCCAATATTGGTAAATTATAGTGGTTATCTCTTTCTCCAATACTGCTATTGTAGTTTCCGGCCACATCTATGGTTAGCTAATACCAAAATTCTTCTTTTTCTTCTGCTACATCATTTTCAATCGGCCCATATACTACTATTATCGTGGTTCTTTCTTGTTTTGTTCGAACTTTACTAATATTATTCTTTCTGATACAGCATCGCTTTTGTTAATATTTTATGTATATTTTACACCAGCCCCAGCTCCCTGATTTTCTCTTACTGCATACACTTAATACATGTACTTTATTTAATGTTTTTGATCCTCCTCATTTTCCATTGTTTCACTTAATTGCTAGTATGCCAATTTTGCCTTTTCGAGTTCTACTAATTATCTTTCTTCTCCTTATATGCTTCTAATATTCTAATTTCCCAACTTCCATTTATTCGATTTCTCATTTCTTCTCAGTCAAAGATCTTTCCTGAGTGAGTCTGTATATTTTTGTTTTCTCTTTCATGATTTTTTTTATTTTCTTAAACAATTGCTTAGGTTTGTGTGATATCACTGAGTGGTGGGTTTATCAGATTTATATTTCTTATTCGCATTCCTGTTCTTTGCCTTATTTGTTAAGTGTAATCCTTCATCCATGCTGAATATTACTTTTTTATTTTTATCATTATATGTCTATTGTTATTTTTTGTATGTAACGTTTTTTCTTTGTTCTTTTTTTCTTGTGTTTTAATTGTTTTTTGTATATCCATTCCATTCTTGGTTCATCAGTTCATCATTCATGTAAATTTTGGCAATCCTTCGAAATTTTTTCATTTGTTTCATTTTCTTCTTTTATAACTTTATGGGCTATGTTTAAAGAAGGATTTTATTTACTGAAATAATCTTTATTTCTACTTCCAAATTCTTTTTAATGAATTTTTCCATTTTTCAAAACAAAAGGATTGTTTCTTTTTCCAGGAATGAAACTCTGAACCAATCTAACATCCACTGTAATTTTAATATATAGGAAACCAACATTACAATTCAATCCATAATATAAATTTATTAAAGTTTCTCTAAAATTACTCATTTTAATTCATTTAAATAAATAAAAATAAATCTCAAACACCTTTTGTTTAAGAAATTATGTTTTAACAAAATAATTGAAATTCTTCAAATCTGATTATTTAGTTATAAAGTTGGTTATTCTGTAATACACAGCTAATTAGACAAAACTCTCTCTTTCATTTTGAACAGTTAACGAAAAATTGTCTCTTTGCTTTTTAACACTCTACGAGAAACATCCCTCTATTAACCTCATGATGCAAAGAGCCGAGCTGAATATCTATTAATATCGACAAAAAATGTGCAATTTTTTAACAGTATCGATCTATCAAATAAACCTCTAACAAATGTTCGCTATAGTTTTCAGTGTTCAGGACGCAGTAAGATATCAAGTTGTAGTTTCATAGAAATATGCTGACTATTGTGAACCCAAATGAAAAACATTATCAGGGCTGCAACGAATATGAAATAAAACAGTTTTATATAAAAAAGCGAGTGCTTTTTATTATTTTTCTTCAAGCTTCGTAGGTCATTAAATAGTTTAGGAAAACAGTGTAAAATTTCTACTGAATATATGAACAAGATTATTTGATTCAAAGCATTTACTTCTCAAGGCGCTGCATCTGAGATAATTGACCAATTATAAAGCAACTAATACTATCACATATTTTCTTCAACGTTGCTAAGACACGTAAATTTTAAATTAAAAAAATTGATATACCTGGACACACCGGACAGTCACTCCTGGGGATGCAAATTCCTGTACTTTCATCTCGTATATAACCTTGTGCTTCATCACATTCACATCTTTCTACACATTGCATAGTACAAACCCCAGAAGATTCGGGGAAAGGATTTTGACAAGTTGGCTCAGCTAGGCAAGCGGAAGCACAAGAATTGAGAACTTCATCAGGTCCGCATGGTACTGAAATACATATTTACGAAAAATTGAAAATTAAAAATATTACAAAGAGTTTGTTAAAGTTATTAACATTTATGCTTTGGGTGGATGTATATTTTTATATTCAATTCACATACAAGTGCCTTTCTTTAGTCCTGCTCAGCAAATATCCATTATATCCTCAAGAAACGCGTTGCAATTTAGAAGGGCATGGGACAAGTAGATGCGGCCATTTGGGCACAAGGACACGTGGACGCCATTCAAATTATGTTATACAATATGTCTCAGTAAGTTGGAACCATATGGGAAACTTTTTTAATATTAGTTTTATGAAAAAATGTTATTCTTTATAAAAAGTTCTGCATGGTCTAAAACCTGATATACAACCATCGGATTTAAAATTTGTTGAGCCGTATACAAGGTTTGTCGAATAATATAAATTTTGCTCAAGAGTAAAGTACCTTTAAATTTGACAATATCGAAAAATGTTACTAAAAATAGTTGATCAGAATTAAAAATTACGTTTAAATATTCAAGTATATCCATTTAAATTAAAACTTCAGATTATTTTATTTTTTACTAATATTTCTATTTTGAATAAACATTTATCTCTTGTGATTACGAAACATAGGATAACCTTTTAGTTTTTCGATATTTTCTAATAATTTTGCAATTAAAACGTTTAATAAGTGCCCTACAGTTAAATTTGCATTATTGTAGACATACGTTTTAAAAATAATTTTATTAACGTAAATGGATGTACTTGCATATTTCAACGTCATTTTTAATTCTGATCAACTTTTTTTAGTAACATTTTTCGATATTATCAAATTTAAAGGTACTTTACTTTGAGCAAAATTTATATTTTTCGACAAACCTTGTATATGGCTCAACAAATTTTAAATCCGATGGTTGTATTTCAGGTTTTAGACCATGCAGAACTTTTTATAAAGAATAACTTTTTTTCCTGAAATTAATAATAAAAAAGTTTCCCATATGGTTCCAACTTACTGAGACATATTGTACATATAACAAAAGTATTTCAAAACATTAAAAAAATATTTAAAAGTAATTATCTTTTCCAAATAATACCACTTAAAATGAAAGTCTCTTAACACCAATTTAATGGCTAACTATGGATGATTATACAAGGTGAGTCATAAAGAATAGACAAAATTCTAACCGTAAGTGCACAAGGCCAAAATAATATTTACTAAATAATAATGGGTCTAAAATCGCTCCTTTCTAAGCTACAGATTCTTGAAGTTAGAAAAATAAAATATAAATTTAAAAGAAAAAATTCATTGTTTTAAAATTCCACGATTTTCTAAAAACTTTTTTAATATTCTTATAGAAATTATTTCAGCTTTTGGCATCGTTAGATAAGATTACAAAAATTTATGAGTATTACACATACAGACCTAATTTTGTATCATAAATGTTCTAACCAATAATAAATATTCTTCTTTTTGGTTATTATATATTTATTACAGGAAGAAATCTAATAACGGTGAACTCCCTAAATTTATTTATTTGTTTAGTACTCCACACTGAGAATATTGTAGACTCTCTTTATTTCAAATAATTCTAAAAAATCAACTCTTTTCTTCAATTTCAACGGTAAATTTTATTTTCGGATGTAGGTTATTAATAAAATTAAAGAAAATATCTAATTATCTCTCTCTACCTGTAAAACCAGCCAGATAAATACCAGAACAATACATTTTTGGAAATATTTTAATTAAAAATTTTTTTGTTACAAATTATCCATACAAATATTTGCCAGAATTAGTGATATTGGGCTACCATTTGGTAATCCCTTAATTTTAAATATAAAATTTATCATCAAAAATAAAGTAATTTTAACTGATACATAAATTAAACAAGTTTATAATTTCTATAAGTAAAACTTGGTTAATGTTTTCTTCTTCTAAGAGTTTAGTAACCATTAATATACAATCAGAAGTAGGGATTTTTTAAAATTCACTACTAACATCATATAAAACTATTTTTTTGCTTTCTTTCAATTTATGTGTGTTAAGTTTTTGAATAAATTCTAAAGAATTTAGCTAAGTATTTTCATACGTAACCGTAATTAGTTAAAAGCTTATGGAGAGTCTAATTGGTTTTGTGTATTTATGTAATTTAATTGTACCCATATAATTATTGTGCTTAAGGATTTTTTCTATTATGTATATGTTTTTTGGCATAGTTAAATTAAATCACATAAACTGGAAGTTTATCATCCAATGATACATAGAGCTTTTTCAATACCAATAAATGGAGATGATTTTAAAAGGGAAATTCATATAAAAAAAGAAATAGCTACTTTTATTAACTATCCAATACATCTAATAAATAAAAAGAGGGAAATCATACAATGGTATTAGATATTTTGGAAATATTAAAATAAATTATCAAAAATTATATCCCCCGCAACTTCTGCAGTAATATATTTTAAAGTAAAAAATAATCTAGGCTCATTTTTAACAAATGTTAAAACCAAAATTCGAAAAATCAGGTATTTATAAGTTAAATCGTCCTATTTGTAATGCTATACTATATTGGCCAAACAACCAGATAAGTCATATTACCCAATATAAACCTACAGGTATAGGCGATAATAGGCAAGTACTAGATTACATGGAAGAATTTGTAATAAAGAGACATCTACGATATCCTCAATGTCGAGTACTAAACGAACAAATAAATCTTGAAAGCTATTCTTCATTAGATTGCCTTCTGTAATAAATATATAATAACCAAATGTTTAGAAAAAGAAGAATGTTATTGGTTAGAACATCTAGAATACAAAATTAGGTCTGTATGAGTAATGCCTGTCAATTTCTTTAATATTTTTTCATGATGTCAAAAGGTGAAGCAATTGCCAAAAGAATATTTAAATTGTTTTTTAGAAAATCCTGAAATTTCATATTATATATATATTTTTTTTACATTCTGCATAGTAAGGGTAGGAACAATCATTATGAAAAATAAAATATACTTTTGTAAATAAATTATTCATTTTTGTAGATATTGTCCTGAAAATTAAGATAGAGCTATTTTTTGTAATGATAAACAAGAATTGAACTTGGAAGTAACGTTGATGTAAATACGCATAACGGCGAACCATCTGCAGCCAAAGTAGCAGTAGACAATATCATTACAAAAATTAAGAAAAGGGTTTTAAAAACCCAAGAGCCGACGAATATACCCATAATACTGATTTCTTTCCATTCAACAAGCTTTCAAAATGCTAATCAAGAAGAAACTCAAGGAAATTAATGAAGCTTCAACAAATCCAACAATTCTGGCTGCCCTTGAAAAACCTAGAATTTATAAAATAGAAGGTGGCCAGTATTAGTTTAATAATAAGACGAAAAAACATAAAAATTGTAGATCTATTGTTATTTATTTTTAAGTAACACATCCATAAAAATTATAATAGAAAATTTTTCAATTATCCTCCGTATTGGTATGTTCCCACATTTGTTTCCAAGTAACACTGGTTACCAACAAAACGAATAATTTTTAAAAGATCAATTTTTATTATACTGTTTGACAAATTTGTCAACAAGGGATGAAGTATTTTCTCTCCGTGCCAATTACATGGAAATAAATGTGACCATAACGATAGGGGGATAATTAAAAATAACTTTATGACTGTGTAATAAAATAAATTGGAAATAAATAACAATGAACCTACAACTTTTATATTTGTTTCTTATAATTAAACCTAGAATTACATTCCCAAAATTTGAACATAACGATACGGGAAACCTTTTATATGAATCAGAACCGGGAAAAAAAATTGGATATGTTTAGTCCATCTTTTACGCACTTTTGTCTGATAAATGTAAAGTAATCTTACGACATATTATTTGACAGTATTGGTGTTAAACCTCGGTCTAAAGTCTATTGCTTGTAGAAAATCGACAAAAAAATATATTTTTATCAGTAAAAATATTTACAATTTTTTTTTAGTTTTCTTATGTGAAAATTACAGCAGCATAAAATACAACGCCATTTGAATTAACTCGAGCGTACTGGTTAAGGTGTTAATAATCAACAGAGGCAATTCATCGCCGACTACAGGCGAAATTAGGTACGTATTATTTTAGAGTCTGCAAGCTTACAGATGGTTTACGAAAAGTGCAAACCAATCGTGACAATTGCAATGAACACCTTGTTTTTTTGGACTAAAGATACCAGTGAAATTAAAGATGTGAAGGGATGCCAACGTATTTTAACGGTTGTTGAAACAACAGCCCCTTCAAATATTGAAGAGGAATTGCCTATATATATCACATCAATTTATAAATAAATAAAAAACGAAAACTTTATAAGTATTGATATGAATACGTAAACATTTTTAGAACTATAGCAATATACAGCATATTTATACAAACCTGTGCAAACTGGACATTCTTCTTCAATAATACAAGTGCCAGATGCTTCATCTCTTATATAACCATTTTCAGCGTCGCATACACATCGTTGTACACATTGTTCAGTACAAAAATCTGCTCTAGATGGCCAAGGGTTCTGACAAGTACGTTCAATATCACATGCTGATCCACATTCTTCAAATATTTCACATGGTTGACATCTAGCTACAAAAAAAAATTAATTAATTTAATTTAAATATTATTGAGTGCAATCTTGCAATATATACAAAAAATTGTTTGAGAGCCAACGACCAAAACCATGTTTCATCGTTATATGACTAAAACCGTATAAAATCATTAGATTAGATGATTCTGAACCGATTAGGTGAGTAACGGTCGAAAACATCATAGCTTCAGGAGAGGCGAGGCGGTTGAGGGTAAGTATTTATGGTATGTTTAAAAAATAGGCAAATGACATTATAACAATATGTTTGATAATATAAACGCATATTTTTGTTTTTAGACATTTGCCGTGTCACGTCTGACGTGACCAAATTTTTAAAAATTTGCCGAGCTGTCTTATAGTAACAAATGTTTTCGATATCACATATCATTTCTTAAATGAAAAAAACGTTCTGGGGTCACTCGGTAAACGCCTCGATGCTCGCTCAGCTCCTGTATTGAGAACAGCTATTTTAGTTAATTATGTACCAACTCAGTAAAGTTCGTTGCACCTCGTATATATTGTAATAGTATTAATGTGAGGAGGAAAAAAATATTTTTTTAAATAAATTGATATATTCAAATTGCTTAGCGCAAAAAATAATTAAAAATATTATACATAAATTATATATAAAAAAATCATAATTTTTTATCAACTATAGACCTTTCTCAAAGTGACTTCCTGCAAAAAAATTATAATTGGTTGCAACAAATTACGATCAATTAACCCGTATAACTAAGTATACATCTTATATTTAATAATTGTTAACAAAATAATATCTAATAAAGATAGTCTTCAGACTTTCAAAAACAACGGAAAAACATGAATCTTAAAACTTTAAAATTTTCAGTGTCAGTAAAATAAAAAAAATGTATAAGTATTTTCTTTTTGAATACGATATTGCCCCTTGCATGCACTGGTCCGACGATAAAGCCAAATTATTTAAAATCATATGTAACCAAGTTACTTTTCGTTCGAGATAAAAATATAAATAAGAGTTCTGGACCACTAACACCTTTCTCTTCTTATAAAGAGTTCGTCAGGTACATAACTTTGCATGTAAGTATAATCTGCGCTAATTTTTAAAAACTTGTACAAATTCTAGGTTATATCGGTTTTAGGTACTTGTTTCTAACATGTCCTCAACTGTCATATTTGTCATACTTCCTTTATCTCCTCTCCATCACTATCACCAATACAATATAAATAAGGAAGATCTGAATTTGACACATTATTGAAAAAGTAATTTTAGAGTGAATTGAGTCATAAGGCTGTTCGTTGCGTTGGAATAAAAATTGATTGTTTGTGCATTCTTTGAACAAAAAATTTGTTTCAAGATATTTAATCTGTTTCGTTTTTGGTACCGCACCCTGTTTATGGTCCTTTCCACCGTTTTTGACGTACAATCATACGAAATAAATATATGGTAGTATCAGTAGCGGGTTGCAAAATACAGTTCTTAATTATAGTTAAAATTCTATAAGGAAAAGTTATCTGATTAGTAAAGTACGTGTGTCCCTAAACATAGACTTCTCCACAAGTTAGAAGATCTTGGCATTAGAGGAGGTCTCAACGAGTGGATATCAAATTTTCTAACGGGTGTTTCAATAAGAGCCCAAGATTTGAATTGCCCGCCATGTTTGACCGTCATAATGACTCGTAATTATAAAGTGACAGATAGAAAGTTAACAGATGGGAGTTAGTAACCATGGAGCACTAGACAGCCACTCTTCAGCGTATTCTTAATAAAGATTTACATCTACACGCTTACAAAGTTCAATTGACAACTTTTGCCAACAGACCAAGCACAGCGAAGAGAGCTCACCAATTGGATCCATGAGCAAACAGAAGTGAATTCGGATTTTGCGAACAAAATCAAGTTCAGTGATGCGGCCCATTTTTACCACGATGGCTTTATTAATCGGCAAAACTGCCACATTTGGGACTTAGAAAATCCACGAAAGATTCGTCAAAAAGCAATGCATCCAAAACTTGTCACTATTTGGTGTGCATTGTGGTCTGGAGGAATAATTGGACCGTATTTCTTTGAAGATGAGGAAGGTAATGTATTAACGGTGAATGGTGAACTTTATCGTGTTATGATAACGCAGTTTTTTGTGCCTCAATTGGAACGTATTGCTCTTGACGACATGTGGTTTCAGCAGGACGGTGCCACATGTCATACCGCTTGTGAAACATTTACTGTCTTGCACGAGTTTGCTCCTGGTCGTGTCATTTCCCGATATGGTGACCAGTATTGGCCGCCACGTTCTTGTGATTTAACACCTTTGGACTTCTGGCTGTGGGGTTTTTTGAAGATACAGATTTATACCAACAAGCCCGCGACCACCGAAGCATTGAAGGCCGAAATTAGATGCTGTATCATTTACAAGATATTTTGCTTCATACATAATTCCTAAATGTCTACATTATAAATCAATTAATATTTCAATACTTTGTTAGAGAAAATAATGTTTTATTTAACATTAAAATCGTATGCTCTAATTGAAACACCCTTTATCTGAGAGATATTTTCATATATATTTTTTCTACATTTAGGCAACTTGTTTTATCTTGTCCAACAGTTTTCTGACCTATTGTTTTCATACCCATTGATAAAATGCTGCAGAACTGTGTGAAAATTACAGTCAAGGTGCCATGAACTTTTTTTTCAGACGGTTTGCTTCGTATATGTGACGCCATAAGTGTCTGAAAAATATTTTTTCGGTATGTTCACTTAGCGTTCAAAAACATTCCAAAAATTAGACATATTGCTATGAAACAATTCAGTGTAAAACAATTTTGAAAATGGATCAGGTCAGACGTTACGTGGAAAATTTCAGTGTTTTCTGGTTTAGGGTAATCGAATGGATTTTTTATGGTTTTGACCGTATGGCTCTGAGTCAAAAATTTTGGTTATATGCTCTTTAACTAATCTAAAAAACGTTGTTTTGTAAATATTGACAAGCATAAGATCACCTCCTAATTAAATAAGGTGTTGGTACCAAAGACATTAAAAAGAGATAAGATAGGATATATCGATGCTAAGGTATTATTTTATATTTACTTTACACGAAATTCATCAAATAAGATACTAGTTGTTTTTCGTATCAAATCGAATTCATAAAAATAATTATCTAATTATTATTTATTTATAAACATGTTTTGTTAAAGTTTGATAATAAATTTGTTTACAATAAATTGAACATCAGTATGATGTAAGCACTATTCTAAAATCTTAACGAACACTTTTATGTGCTAAGCAAATCATTTAGCCTTTAACGATTAAGGATATTCCTGCAAATGTTTATTCATTTAATTCCTGTCTCTTCTGATACCAATAGCGCCGTTTATTATTGTCGACCTAAAGCATCGAAAATTACTAAACAGTCTGCTTTTTTGGAAGTATAGGAAATTCGTTGAAGATTTAAACTCCGAGCAACAGATGACGTTGATATTTATATAATTTTTCTATATTTACTAGAAATGAATTAGAAAAAAACAAATTCGAAATGTTTTTTTGACATTATTAGTCTTTTCAACTAGGAATATAAATAAGTGCTGAACAGTTAGTAGTGTAGCAAAGTATGTTCTGGATAACTTACAGAAACTGCCACCAGAGGCGCTGGTGTCGCTGGTGCGCGGTAAATTCAAATTTCGAGAGCGGCCATGTTTAGTCCAATTATGTTAAAGTTCCAGAAACTGCCACCACTACTAGATGGCGCAATGAACGTTACCGAAAGGGCATTAGTGCCTAACTTCGTTATTATTGGTCCAATTGAATTGCGGAAAAAAACAGGCATTATCTATAAGTGACGTAGATGTCAAATTTAAAGAAAAGCATGCGCAATGAACGTTACCGTAAGGGCATTAGCGCTTAACTTCATTATTATTGGTCCAATCGAATTGTGAAAAAGTCAGGTATTATCTATAAGTGACGTAGAATTCAAATTTAAAGAAAAGCATGCGCAATGAACGTTGCCGTAGGGGCATTAGTGTTCAACTTCGTTATTATTGGTCCAATCGAATTGCGGAAAAGACAGGTATGATCTATAAGTGACGTAGATGTCAAATTTAAAGAATAGCATGCGCAGTGAACGTTGTCGTAAGGGCATTAGCGTTTATGTATAAATAAATGTATAAATTACAGATAATATATTTATCATATGCAACTTAGTTTTATGAAGAATGCGAGTTTGTTATTTTGCGTTTCATTTAAACGACCAATTAAAATTAAATATATGTAATTTGAAAGTTAACTATAATAAAAAATGCATAAATTATAGATAATATATTCATATGCGACATTGTAACTTGAGTTGCATTTAAACGAGCCATTAAAATTCAATATATGTAATTTGCAAGTTAATTATTATTATAAAAAATGCATAAAATATAGATAATATATTTAAACGACTAATTAAAATTCAATATATGTAATTTGTAAGTTAACTATTCAATTGAACCAATAATAACAAAGTTAAACGCTAATGCCCTTACGGTAAGGTTCATTGCGCATGCTTTTCTTTAAATTTGACATCTACGTCACTTACAGATAATACCTGTCTTTTCCGCAATTCTATTGGACCAATAATAACGAAGTTGAACGCTAATGCCCTTACGGAAACGTTCATTGCGCATGCTTTTCTTTAAATTTGACATCTACGTCACTTATAGATGATACCTGTCTTTTTGGCAATTAAATTGAATAAATAATAACGAAGTTGGACGCTAATGCCCTTACGGCAACGTTCTTTGCGCATGCTTTTCTTTAAATTTGACATCTACGTCACTTCTAGATATTACTTGTCTTTCCCGCTATTCAATTGGACCAATAATAACGAAGTTGAACGCTAATGCCCTTACGGCAACGTTCATTGCGCATGCTTTTCTTTAAATTTGACATCTACGTCACTTATAGATGATACTTGTCTTTTCCGCTATTCAATTGGACCTTTAATCACGAAGCTGAACGCTAATGCCCTTACGGCAACGTTCATTGCGCATGCTTTTCTTTAAATTTGACATCTACGTCACTTATAGATGATACCTGTCTTTTCCGCTATTCAATTGAACCAATAATAACAAAGTTAAACGCTAATGCCCTTACGGCAACGTTCTTTGCGCATGCTTTTCTTTAAATTTGACATCTACGTCACTTACAGATAATACCTGTCTTTTCCGCAATTCTATTGGACCAATAATAACGAAGTTGAACGCTAATGCCCTTACGGAAACGTTCATTGCGCATGCTTTTCTTTAAATTTGACATCTACGTCACTTATAGATGATACCTGTCTTTTTGGCAATTAAATTGAATAAATAATAACGAAGTTGGACGCTAATGCCCTTACGGCAACGTTCTTTGCGCATGCTTTTCTTTAAATTTGACATCTACGTCACTTCTAGATATTACTTGTCTTTCCCGCTATTCAATTGGACCAATAATAACGAAGTTGAACGCTAATGCCCTTACGGCAACGTTCATTGCGCATGCTTTTCTTTAAATTTGACATCTACGTCACTTATAGATGATACTTGTCTTTTCCGCTATTCAATTGGACCTTTAATCACGAAGCTGAACGCTAATGCCCTTACGGCAACGTTCATTGCGCATGCTTTTCTTTAAATTTGACATCTACGTCACTTATAGATGATACCTGTCTTTTCCGCTATTCAATTGGATCAATAATAACGAAGTTGGACGCTAATGCCCTTACGGCAACGTTCTTTGCGCATGCTTTTCTTTAAATTTGACATCTACGTCACTTCTAGATAAATATTGAAAAAAATTTTAAGAAAAAAATTTTGGAAAAATAATTTTGGAAAAAAAAAATATTGAAAAAAATTTTGGAAAAATAATTTTGGAAAAAAATTTTAGAAAAAAATTTTGAAAAAAAATATTGAAAAAAATATAAAAAATTTGGAAAAAAAATTTTGGAAAAATAATTTTGGAAAAATAATTTTGGAAAAAATAATTTTGGAAAAATAATTTTGGAAAAAAAATTTTTAGAAAAAAATTTTAGAAAAATAATATTGGAAAAATAATTTTGGAAAAAAAATTTTGGAAAAATAATTTTGGAAAAATAATTTTGGAAAAATAATTTTGGAAATAACGAAGTTAAGCTCTAATGCCCTTACGGCAACGTTCATTGCGCATGTTTTTCTTTAAATTTGACATCTACGTCACTTATAGATAATGCCTATTTTTTCCGCAATTCAATTGGACCAATAACAACGAAGTTAAACGCTTTGTGCCCTTTCGGCAACGTTCATTGCGCATGCTTTTCTTTAAATTTGACATCTACGTCACTTATAGATCATACCTGTCTTTTCCGCAATTCGATTGGACCAATAATAACGAAGTTAAGCGCTAATGCCCTTACGGCAACGTTCTTTGCGCATGTTTTTGTTTAAATTTGACATCTACGTCACTTCTAGATCATACCTGTCTTTTTCGCAATTCGATTGAATCAATAATAATGAAGTTAAACGCTAATGCCCTTACGACAACGTTCACTGCGCATGCTATTCTTTAAATTTGACATCTACGTCACTTATAGATCATACCTGTCTTTTCCGCAATTCGATTGGACCAATAATAACGAAGTTGAACACTAATGCCCCTACGGCAACGTTCATTGCGCATGCTTTTCTTTAAATTTGAATTCTACGTCACTTATAGATAATACCTGACTTTTTCACAATTCGATTGGACCAATAATAATGAAGTTAAGCGCTAATGCCCTTACGGTAACGTTCATTGCGCATGCTTTTCTTTAAATTTGACATCTACGTCACTTATAGATAATGCCTGTTTTTTTCCGCAATTCAATTGGACCAATAATAACGAAGTTAGGCACTAATGCCCTTTCGGTAACGTTCATTGCGCCATCTAGTAGTGGTGGCAGTTTCTGGAACTTTAACATAATTGGACTAAACATGGCCGCTCTCGAAATTTGAATTTACCGCGCACCAGCGACACCAGCGCCTCTGGTGGCAGTTTCTGTAAGTTATCCAGAACATACTTTGCTACACTACTACAGTTAAGGTCTCAGGTCAAACGAAATAATTTTAAAATGTGAAGCTTGACTCGTCTATAAATTTATTAAAAGCATTATTTCTGAACATAACGGACATAACAAATTTTGGAATATAAGATGATCACCCTGTGTAATATTAACCAATTTTAAAAAAATCATACTTTGTATATAAAAAATAATTTCTTTGTCAGAGATTAATGAAGAGATATTTTGGTCGTGAATTTCTTTAAAGTTCTGTTTTAAACATGAGATCATCGATTTCGTAATTTTAACAAAGTATTTTATATTTTCGACATATAATAGCAGACTAACTCCAAAGAGATTTTTTTTCTTTCGTTTGGTTAGTATTGGATAATTTTTGATAGCTATAATTTTGTTTGAGTTAATCTTTACTCCTTCTGGAATTATTATGTCTTATAAGTAACTCTTTGAGAACAAATTCAAATTTGTCAAGTTGAATTTTAAACGGTCGAAAGCGGCTTTTAGCATTTCTAGAGATTCTTGTAGTGCAATTGAAAACATTATTATGTCGTCAAACAAGTTAGACAAATTTCGTTAAAAATATTGTCTAGTACCCTTTGAAATTTAAAGGGTGAATTTTTGAGTCCGAAGGACATTCTTTCAAATTATCCTGATTGGATGGTCTAGAGTACTAAGATATTAGTTTCTACCTGATTTAGCTTGTTATAAAGTCATATTTAATTAATAAATAAAATATTTGCATTTTTAAACTATGTATCATATATTTTGTGAAAGTTCATATATGTTTTAAGGGTGGGTAGTGTTACTTAAATATGATGATAATTCTATTTCAAAGGTTAATGGCGGGTCGTGTAAACGTTTTGATTGGGGTTGAATTTTAAGAAATCATCGAGGGTGACATGACACGGGAGGACAACAAAACTGTTGCACACGGTAAACTTGGGGTTTTTTGGGTGAATACGGCCACTGAGGTAACAAATGAAAATTCTTTAACTAATAAATAGAGTAAATAAAGTGTAAAATTAAGTTTATTTTCTGTGTTTTCCTTAGTTCGCCCTTATTTCTCAATTATTTGAGTATTAAGCAGGTCATACTTGGAATTGTTTTTTTGTTGAGTTTCCGATAATCAACAACTAATCAGAATTTTCTTTTCTTAAATTTTTCGAAACAGTTTGTTACAATCTAAATAAAGGCGGAATCAAGTTGAAATTTAACATCATATTTATAAAATTATGGATGTCTATGTTTTTATTAGTTTATTTTTCTTCTGATATATCGTGGTCTACATCAACGATTTTTAAATTCCCTTTTAAAAGAGTTACATAGTGTTCGTTTCTATCTTGGTTCTTTTCCATTTTACTAAGTTTTCAATTTCTAAAGATGAGACAATTTTTTTTAGTAGTACTTGAATTTATAATTTTAGTTATTGTAAAATCATTCTCAACGTTAATTATTGCTACTGAATCGATAATTGGTGCATATTTTTTATATTCTAATGGGCTAATGCCTTCTTTTACTTTTACTGGTATTTAAAAAAAAAGTTGAGTTTGTGGGCCTATTATTAAATTATAAGTATTAAGTTTTTGATTTGGTTCAGAAATTTTTTTGTCTACCCATATTAATGAAATTTAACAAAGGGGGTAGTAATTGTTTTCATCTTGACATTAACTGAACTTTTTTGTCGTTTTATCAGGTCAATCAATACCTATTAAACCACCGTATTTATCGATAAAGGACCCCCACACTAATCTTATGAGAAATTGCTTTCCGTGAGATTCTTTTACAATTCAGATAAGTTGAAGAAGTCGACCTCCTGATCAAAAGTTACCATTGTGTGAGTTTCTATCTTCAACCGCTTAGATAATATAGAGTGTTAATTATGAACCTTTTTATATTGGACTCAAATTAATTTTAACCCTTTCTTATAGTGTCCAATTTAATAAGACTAAGATTTTTTACAATTTTCAATATCCAGTAGCCTTCTCTTGAATATGTGATACTTATTGTTACAAAAATATCTTTTAATTGTATGCAAGGCGATAAATTAGATTCTCTATAAATGTAAAAAATAAACTTTTTTTAAAATATTTAAAAAAAACTGTTTGTGACATTTTTCTTATATGTTCTATCCATCCTTTTTCATGACATATCGAATAAAATATTAAGGTTCTTGTTGTTTCAGAATAAACTTCGAGAAAAATATCTGTTCAATTTTAAAAATATTCTGCTCCAATTACTTTTTCAAATTTGTTACATTATTTTCAATTTATCTATAGACAAAATAACATCTCAGGAATAGCCATTTCTCATAAAATTAGAGCGGGGTCCTTTAAATTAATACAATTTATGGTATTCTGGGACTAGCAATTTGAAAAAGTTTACAAAAAGTATAAGCAGTCTTGAGATATGCATTTTAAAACTACTCAAAATACACAGAGTGTTCAGAAACGCAATGCCAGACCAAAGTTATGTTTTTTTAAATAAATAAATAAACTTCTTGCCGAGCTAATTTCTACGATGTATCACACTTTATGTCTATTATGTTTACTAAAGGATCTGCAACCACCTGAAAATCACATATTTTTTAATTTAAATATCTGTAGCAGCCAAACCGTTGAAAATCAATAAAAACTGCTTACATGTCCTATGTTATGACATACAAAAATATTTGATACAGAGAGATTAAAAATCAGTTGGGATTTCACAGATATTTAAATTCAAATGTGATTTTCAGGCGGCTGTAGATCCTTTATTAAACGTAATAGATATCAAGTATGATATTTCGTTGAAATTAGATCGGCAAGACGTTTATAAAAATGTAAAAATATATGAAGTATTTTATTTAAAAAAACAAAATTTCGGTCTGGCTCTACGTTTCTGAACACACTTTATATTTGGGACTAATTTTAAAATGTGAATTTCAAGACAGCCTACTCTTTTTGTAAATACTTTTTTTTTCGTAACTTCAATAATAGCGAACCAATCGAGCTTTGCCACACTAATACGTCACCCTGTATATATACAATGTAGAGAAAAATTAAAATGAAGTTCTGGAATGAATTAGCTGTTGAAGGTTTAAATTTATTAGGGGGATTGGTTGTAGGCACAGTTGACAAAAATTTACATCTTATGGATTGTTGTATTGCTCGATTTGAGAGTGATTACGGTGTTTAAATTCTAATTCATTTTGTTGGTTGTCATAAATGTCGTTTTCTCTATCGTAATTTTCGAATGGATTTTTAAAACGTGGATTTATATCTTGACCAAATAATTCAAATCTTTTTAGTGGTACCATTTTTGAGTTACTAGAAGAAGTATCACTTAATTCGGGTGTTAATTGTTTATTTGTCGTCGGAAAATTACTACTTCTACTTCTAAATATCAATGTAAAATTTAAGTAGTTGATAATTTATTTTCATTGTTATTGATTGAGTGTTTTGAATAACTACAGCTGATTCAAATAAACTTGTTTATATGTCTCTATTATGATCCATTAACGATATGAAATATTTTGATTATATTTTTATAGTCAAAATACAAATTATAGCTAATAATATACAATAAACAGTTAAAATAGATAAAGGACATTTTCGACTTAGAGAACGATGACAAATTTCATGATTTTTTCTCCTATAGGATGTGGGAGATGCGGTTCCTTCCTCGATCCTAGATCTCGAAATATATTTATTTCTGGAAGTTATTTTTATTGCAAATAAACTGTTAATACAGACCAGATAAGCGATTTTTGTCAACCCATTTTGTAATCCTACTAAATGGGCCATTTTTTTTGTAATAAATATAATTTTTTTAAAAAACACATTCGAAATTACAATAATATTTTTTGGAATTCTTAAGATAGATAAGAACTGAATAAAGTTTTTTGGAGATGTCTTGTTTACATTAGTTCACCTAACTTATATTATTAAATTATATTGATGCAAAGCGTTAGTTTGGCGTGTTGTGTATTGAAATACTACAAAGAGGTATTAATAATTTCACGTATAAAGCTACAGGCTATAAGAATTTATTAGCTTTGGTCCAACCTGCATCAGTAATAGTTTCGGATAGCTGTGATTCTGCGCAGAATCTGAAATGCGTTCCAACCCGAGTCACTAACCATTATTAAATGATTTGTATTCTGTACCAATCGAAATCTAACCGTAATTGGAAACTATCAGAAGAGTTTGTGAATTTTTCACTTATCACTTATCCGAAGCATGCGCATTGCGCATAACGATGTTTTGTTTTGACAACATAACCTAGATCACAGACCTCGTTTGTTGTATTTCTGTGTTTTACTTAAATTTTAATTGAAATATGGATAATATTTGATTATAACGAAAAACTTAAGATTTCGTTAGTGATTCTTTAGTGATTCTTTGGTTATTCTTAGGATAGGTTAATTCTTAGGTTATGTTAAATGCTAACAATAACAAAACATCTTTGGTACCAACCTACAATCAAACCATCAGAAATGGACCGTTTTGACAGTCATGCGCAATAGAAACGATTGGTAAACAGTTAGAAATCTATTTGTAATTTCAGGTTGGAACAAAGCTATTTCCACGCGAACAAACTGTACACGATTAGTCACTTATATACTCCTATAAGAAATACTATAAAACTGATCGTTATTCATATAAAGAGTGTTTTATGCAAACGGACAAACTAGAGTGTAAATACAGGTCATTAAAAATTTGTGTTTACTGAGGTTCTTTTCCAAGAAGATTTTTAAATGTGTAAAATACTATTGATATAATTTCAAAGATGCTTTTCGAAAGTCATCAGTATATTACTCTCATTTTTTATAATTTTTCATTATAATAATATTGTGTTACAATTAATTAATTTATATTTTTTGTATACAAAAACGTAGAAATTTTATTGGCCAATTGTTATTGTACCTATATTTTTATAAATTGGGCACAACCAGAAAACAAAAAATATTATTTTTTACATATATTCTTACTATTTACTAATTGAAAAAAAATATTAAATTATTTAAATAGAGTTCTAATTTTATTTTTTAGAGCAATTACTGAGATAAATGTATGTCCCTAATTTTAAACAATTCACTAACTGGTAAAAATATATGAAACAAAATAATTACAGTAGTTGGCAAGAGATACAGAAATTTTACTTAATATCCACATATATTTATTATATTTAAATTTACTTACGACGTGGTCTTGGAAAATGTACAGGGGGTCTGTAAACACCCTCTGCATTTAAAACAAATCCACCAAAAAGTAAAAACCAGAACATAGCTGCCATTTTTAATAGATGCAAAATGTACAAAGATACACAGTAAGGTATGCATTTGTTTCGCGAATTAAGTATTTATATATCGTAACAAATGATAACTGTTAATTACATAATCGTGCAAAATTAGAATTTTCATATAAAAATTTTTAGAGAAAATGTTATAATTAATATTTTGTGATAATATTTGGCCAATAGTTCTGATTAACACGTTTTTCAATACACCTAAATTGCTAGACAGTTTATTTTATGTATTCTATTATTTCAAGCCAAGATATTTATGAATTAAAAAAGATAATGACGTTAAAAACTAAAAGTTATAATAAAGAAAGGTAAACAACTCTCATAACAATACTTTAATAGAGATAATAAAACGTAATTTAGTAAATATTCCTGTTTTAATAAGAACTTTTAATCAAACAAAACTGGCTGTTATTTCTAATTTATATAATTCTTTGTCAATATTATTTATGGGCACTTTTCTGGTAAAACGCATTCTTTGGTCATCTCGTTTCTGACAAATCCTTCTTTACATAAACAAAATGAAAAACACTGACAAGCTCCTTTTGTTGGTTCGTGGTGATGGTTGTCACATGTTTTCTGTAGTACAGTACAAGAACAAGACTCTGTATACTCATTTTCTCCACAATTCCCTATAAAAGAAAAAATCTAAAAGTTTACGAATAAATTTCCATTTTCGCACAATTTCGTATACTAATATGTTAATATATCATAAGTAGTATAATTGTTAATATTTTTTTATTTGCAGAATGGTTGGGTTATTAGTGACATGTAATTGATATTTATAAATTGTTGATTATATTAAAATTACTTAAATAATATGTAAGATTTGTAACATAATAATTTTGTTAAACAAAAATATTTGAATTTAGTTTATATCGCGTGCATATACATATAAAAAAATTAAGAAACTGGTACTTTTCATATAAAAATATTTTTAGTTTCCAAAATATTCATTTCAAAAGAAATATTATTTTGTTCTTAAATATTTAACTAATTAACAGTACTTACAAAATGGATTTTTTGATGGATTTTCTGGCGGGGCTCCACCTGTTTGGACAGGAAAACCTGGATCACTTGGAATACCTTTTGCAACCATTTTTCCAATTAATAACAGAACGACAAAATTAAATACTAATATCTTCCACATTCTTTAATTTTTATGTAAATAATTAAATCGTGTTACTAATAGGAAGAAAAACAAGACACTAAAAATACTTATTGTTTTTCTTGAATCGTTTATCGGTTTTATGATCTTTTACATTAGAAATAAATTAACATTAATGAGAGAAGCAAGGACACTCACAAAATTTCCAATCTAGAGTTACAGTTGTAGTCTGAATAAAAGCGTATTTTCCAAATATTTCGAAAACGCATTGAGATAATGAGAATATTCAAAAATTAAAACATGCAGATTTTTACACAAAAGAAGTATATCTATTCCTTTTTTTTTTAAACTAGAGAAAATAAGAAAAAGTTTCAAAACAAAACAAGGAATATGTCTCCCTCTTCATGCAGATTTTTTAAAATTAAAGTTTTATTATTTTTTTTAAATTTCAACCGCTGAGGATTAAAGGCCGATTCCCATCTAAGCAACAGATGAAGAACAGCGACGCGACAAGCGAAGCAGTAAATCTCTCTTCTCTCTCATTGACTTGTGTATGTGAAGAATTCTACGTCGGCATCAGACAATATAGTCTTTTTTTAGTATATGTTATGAATATAAAAAAAAAGAGAAAAGGAAGCGACAGTACTGGGTTCGTAAGATATTTCGATCAAGGTTGGAAGAAGGCGCGTTTCATATGCTATTTAGGTGACTTCAGCAGGATTAATGCAAATTTCACCACTTTCATAAAAAAAATTTCCCTTTTCATACCCAAATAATTCCCTTTTATTCTGGTTCGCGTAATTTTTATTAGTCATATCATACAATTCACTATAATTGTTATCATTTAAAATTAATTGATCAATTTCCTTCCCTTCCATATGTACCGTTAACTATTCAAGTTAATGCTCGCCAAGGCATACAAAATTTACTGCTACGAAACGCGCTGCTCTGCGCTGGGCTACTCTGCTTAAAGGCCGATTCCCATCTAAGCAGCACCGAGCATAATTATATTATACCATTCTCATCTAAGGAGAGCAGCGCGTTTCGTAGCAGTAAATTTTTAATGCCTCGGCGAGCACTTAGACCAGGGCTGAAGCCTTTGAAAATGGTAAAAATTGGATAAAACTAATAGTAGGATGAAACCCATTGGAAAAGGAAGAGAATATAACAAAAATGAAAAGAAAAATAATTTACGGTCGATCTGAGGTCGGGAAGTGGAAGGGAGTGAGTTTTTAAGGGTAGAATTTTTTTTTCCTCGATTTCCGGCAAAACTACAAGTCCTAAGGAAAAAAGTTAAATGGCAAAGTTGTAGGTAATAAAAGATCTACAACTTTTGTATTAATAATTTTTTCACATAACCACAAAATTTATGTGAAAAATTCAAATAAGAGTCTTCGCATTGGTTGTATATCTGCTGAGAGATTTGATATATTTAGATGCACTGGTGAGCCATCTACTGGGGGAATTGATTTTCTTCGTGCCAGTTGTATGCCAATTTAGCTCTTCCAGCTCTCTTCTAGGCACAGCTACTAACAATTAACAAATCTTCTTACCAGACATCTTGAATTTTAGTTTTATGGGCTACAAAGCTAAAGAGTTCGAGTTGGGTTTTCAGGTTGATAACGTAATTACGGGTAATTATGTCGAGTGTTATCGAAAACCGCCATTTTGTTGTAGGATTTGACTTAGTTGGACAAGAAGACTTAGAAAATAATACGATTTGTTTTATCGTTCCATTAATACTTTATAATTTTATTTAGATATTTAAATACTACATGTATATTAAAGTGGCTTATGTGGTTTTAATCCTTTCTAGATTTTACTGCCAACTTCTTTGATTTCCAGATGTGGGTGTTAGTATTTCGAGCAGACGAAGGCACGGTAATTCCCGTGACAGTCAAATTGGTTTATTTATTTGGTTTCATGGGGGAACTGTGCTATCTTATGTATTATTATATTAGATTTGTATTTTTCCGAGCGCTTAGGATATACTTGAAAAAGAGGAACATTCCATAAGAAATCTTGATAATAGATTTCCTATGTAATTATTAAAGGCATTGTTCGAGTAAAACCATATTTAAATTCTTCCAAAATTTATTTAGTATAATTGGAATTATGTTCTCCTTAAAATTTTTTCCGAATGACTTGCGTTGTTCTTGTTAAATATAAATGTGTTTCAAAGATCTTTATGGATTCTGACCACAGCGTTTAAGGTGAAGTCAGCTCAGTGATCTAGAGTAAAATTTACCGGTGTTGTTCTGGATGTTTATATCTAATTTTTGAATAATCGAATGAATTCGCTAATGTGCATCGCACCTTTATATGATTTTGGTGACCAGTGTTACACTATGTTGTATGGCTGGTTGTCTCCTTTAGAAAAATAAAACTTAAATATCATTAACACATCCGTTGCATTTGACTACAACACAATGAGCTCTCCTACATTAAATACCACCCCAAATTGAGGAAATAATGGTGCTTCTCCTAGTTCATATGTTGCCGCTGCTAAGTCAAATCCAAAACCGTCTTTTCCAAAAAAAGATGGTTTTTCAGTTAACAGATGATCTAAAACTGCTCGATTATTCTAATTCTATCGGAGACATTATAAGTCCAAAAAACATCAGTTTTGCTTCAAGAGAATCTAAACAACAGGATCTGCATATATCTTAACAAAATTGAGCTAGTGGACCACTTAATTAAAAATAATCCTATTATCCATATTGGCGATCTCGAGCTACATATACGACGGTTAGTAACACCACCAAAGAGAGTTTTGATTTCTAATGTGTGCCCTTCTATTCCTAACAAATATATTTTTTGAAAGCTCGAATACCAGAAAATGAATAAAGCCACATTCTTTCGTTCAGAAAACAAGTCTATGTTGTTCCACCTTCTGACAACTACGAACTCCAAACTTTGTCAGTTAATTCTTTTAAGTTTTTTAATGCTTACAGTATTTTGCTCCAACTACATCTAAATCTGAAACACATCCAACACCCGCAAATAAAAAATAACTCATCCTATCTTAGTAGATTCAAACGAGAGTTTTCCAAACTGGACAAAAAGAAAATGAAAAAGGATGCCACTGAAGAATCTAAGCTAACAGAACCTACAAAGAAATTTATTTTAGATATCTACAGTAAGTCACAAAGCCCATTTACTCTTACTGTCGAAATCTTTATAGCATTTCTAGAAAATTCTTTCCCTTATCAGAAGCTCAACGATTCACTTCAAATGTTTGTTCTCTACTTTCTGACTTACGCACCATCTATCCTTATTTAACTGAAAGATGAGTTAAGAACAGATTAACCAGACTAAGCAAAAAGTTAAAACATGAGCTAAAAATAGATGAAACAGAAGCAGAAAGTCTGGCGTCACAGTCTTCTCAATCATCTTTAGACCCTCTTGATGAAGATCATCTTTCAGATAGCTCAGCTATAACAAAAATCTTCTTTGTTAATCTTCTTTCTCATCCAATGGATTTATGATGATATATTCAAAAGAAACATACATTTTGGTACACACAGAAAAATTCAACAAGTAAGTCATAACCTATCACCACTACTTTCCAAGATAGACCTTAAACAGACAACACCTATTACTCCATCTTCCACTGCTCCTTGTAATAAGAATTTACTAAATATCAACCAAAACTTAAACAAATACTCCAAATATAATACCCCCAATCAACTTATAAGACAATGTTTACTAGATCTTATCTATAACTCCAAATTCGATCAAATATTTTACACCGGTGTCTCTAAAAACAGGGTGTGTAGGGTAGGGTGTTCAGTTATCCTCTTCCAGTCCACAATTTCTACAAACTTACTCTTATCTAAATGCAGTATTCACACTAGTGAACTATTCGCTTTGTCGCAAGCCTTTAATTCCTTAACAATACATACATGAATGCTACCAACGCCTCTTCTGCGAAGGAGTAACCGTAACCATAGTCTGGGTTCCCTCACACGTTCGAATTATCGGTAACGAATTGGCAGACTGTGCAGCTAAGGAAGCATTAGCATCCAATCTTTCTTTTGAAAAAGATCTAAAAAACCTACTTGCCATGGCAAGATCACTGGATCAGAATCCCTTCGAAGCTATATGAGACCCGCCAGTATGTTAAGCCGTTCAATCTACCTGATTACAAAGAAGAGATAAAATAATTATTCGTAGACTAAGACTTGGACATACGAATCTCACCCACAGTCACCTAATGACTTTAGGATCTCCTTTTTCATGTGATTACTGCAACAACGTTGTAACCCTCAAACATTTTCTCATGGAATCTCAGCAGTATTCAGAAAAAGACACCTAGGACTTTCAAATTCTCAACCCACCGGACCAAATAAACAAATATCAAATATTTAAAAAGCATTAATTTAAGTTCGAAAATTTAAGTTTCTTATTATTATTAACTCGAACTTTATACATTGTACTTATTACCAATACAATAATGTATCTACGTCAAGGGCTATCGAAGCTGAGATACATTAATTCATTTAAAAAAATCCTTTTAACATCCTAAACTATATGTATATATGTATATTACTTTAGGAAACTCACTTACCGCTTACATTTCTCAATTCTTGGAAATCCGGGACACAGGAGGCAAATTCTATTTCCATGCAGGAAAAACTAATTGGTTCGGGGAACCAACTGACCTGAATTTATTCGATTCTATTTTATTAAACACGACGAGAATTGGTCATGGATACGCTTTGGTGAAACATGCTGCTGTAGCTAAACTGATTAAAGAGCAATATTGCAATAAAAGTTTGTCCAATCTCAAATCAAGTTTTAAAACTTGTAACTGATCTACGGAATCATCCAGGTACTATTTTAAAAACAAACGGGTTTCCATTGATTATTGCCAAAGATGATCCATCTTTCTAGGGAGCAAAAGTTATCTCTTACGATTGGTATATTATTTTTATGGCAATAACGAGCAAGGATACTGATTGTTCAGTTTATAGTTTTAGTTTAAATAAAAATTATTCGCGCCTTATATTCTTCGGCGAGGCTGCACGACGTTTATCGAACTCTCATGATTTTTACTTGTTCTTTTTAACCTAAAATTTATATATATATATATATATATATATATATATATATATTGCAGTTGTAACCATTACGTTGGTAATAACAAACAAAAAATACAGTCCACTATTTTATTATTCCCAACACTAATATTCGCTTTCCATTCATTTCTTTTCCTTCGGTGTTTAAATTTTGTTAGGCTTATTGTTGAGACGGACGATGTTACACGTATAGTAGCGTGATTATTGTTTTAAAAATTTAAACTTTAAATCTTTATAAGGCATAGAAATTGAACAATACTTTTAGTGATTTTATCATACAAGGGGTAGAAGTAAAGCACGACACCTTGTGAATTTATGGTGGACGGATTGTATTACTAGTCAAATGTGTCTAACTAACCACGTTGTTTTTCATCATGTAAGTACTAAATTAATAGTGATTTCTGTGTGCAATTTTTGTTAAAATCTCATCTGACAACTCAATATTCGGCATATCAATCTAGAAATAATAATAAGTTCCGAATGTGATATTTTACGGGACAAGTAGGCATATTCCAGGACTAGTTCCGTAAAATCACTTTCGGATATTACTTACAATATTTTTCTGCTGTCTTGTATTAGACTCTAAAAAGAATATTAGTACATTGATTATGAATATTAATTAAACAATTACAGCAATTAATAGTTTCAGGAATAGTACCTACCAGAAATAGATAGAATTAGTATTAGATATCTTAGTGTTCTTACTAGATTTGGAGATGATAATTTCGTTACGATCAATTTAAAACGTTGAAGCAATCTTAAGGAATGGTCAATGTATGTCTGTTATACTGGTTGATTTCCTCCAACCATGTCTCTTTGAATTGGTTATACTACCACCATCAACTAATAGAGAGGCTTAACTCCTTCCACAGTTTCGACTGTTTTATAGCCGCCAAATTTCATACTTGTCATGTGAACAGAATTCATAATATTGGACTGTCAAAACGTAATGGGACACCCTGTAATAATTAAATTTTTGTACCTATTTTTTAAAATTTTTATAAATTACCATGTAATATTAATTATTTTTAACTGTGTTAACTAATTTTAGAAATATCCTGATGATTAACTCTTTAAAAAATACAAGTATTTTTTTCTCTTTACAATTACTTTTTATTTATTTATTAAAAATAGACCAATATTACGCTTATATACATATTTTTCCGGCTTATAATTTATGATAAAATAAATAATAAGACATTGAACAAATGTTTTATAATAATAGCTGGCAGTATATTATCAAATGTATTTAAGAAATATTAAGCAGATAATAACCATTTTATATTGTATATAGTTATTAATAATTTCGTTTCAATGTTAAATTTGTTACCATCTGAGTAAAAAATATTTTGAAGCTGTTTATCTTTGTCCCTGATGGTGGTGCCTATGGTTTCAAAATAAAATAAATATAAACAAATCTTTACGATTTAAGGATTAGTGTTATTGATTAACCGATCTGTTGATGCTACAAAATAGAATCTGTTTCCACTTTTTGATAAAATATTAATCATTTCCATGTTATAATTATTTACTAAATGGTTGAATTAAGAGTTTCAATAAAAAAAATTTCCTATTAAGTATTCAGTTTCTGTGTTTAGGAATTTTGTTAAAAATAATATATCCTACGGTAAGTTACGTATTTTTAATTTTAGATATAAAATAGATTTCTTAGTAGTATCTAGTCATAGAATCGACACTTTAATTTACAAAATGCTAAAATTATACTAAAAAATTGATAAGATGAAGATTATATGCTTAAGAAAGATTAAGATGTTTGATATCTATATATAATTTGAAGAGGGATAGTGTTATTTTTTTATTATTTCAATTAAAAATTAAAACTGTGGCAAGTTGATTTGATTCGCACATATTTAAATAAGGTATTTATTATATTCTTATTTCACTATTAGAAATTTATCATTCTTTGTAATAGATGTTGGAATAAAATACATAATACCTTTTGTTTAACTGAAATTGTGTCTCACGTCTTCAGTTATTTACGTTTGGCTGTCGCCAGTGCCGTAGTATATTTTTTATCACATACTTCTTTACATATACCATATAACTTGCTTTGCTTTTTCTGTGTGGCTAATATTTGATGTTTTTCCCTGATTTGAGATTTTAATTATTCCTTTTTTATTTTACCACTTTAGTTTTCTTAATCTATTAATATTGGCCAAATTTTTTATCACCTATTTATTTTATATTTTATATTATATTTTTATATATTTTAAATAAATATTTTACTTTTAATTTTTTCTCTATGTGATCAATTCCTTTTTTTAATTAACGATTAGTTTATTATTAATTAATATACAATATTTTCTATGTATTTAAAGTATAAATTGTTAGCATATGAATTTGAATTTCTGGGTTAATCTTTAATATCCGTTTCTAGTGCACGTCTCTGTTTGATTCAATTTAACCATGTAAATATCATCGTAACACCGTAAGTAAGAAAATTCTGTTTCAGTGTTGTACTGCAGTTAAGAAGTGATGAAGATCAAGTTCGTTAGTATTCTATTAATAGTGCATTTTAGTGTTACACTGGGGGATTATTGGAACGAGAGAGAAAATCTTATAGAAAATGACAAAAATCAGGCAATCGGTTCAAACGTAGTACTTACAGAAGAAGAAATATTACTTAATGACATTCTTATGGGCCACAAAGCTAAAGAATATGAGATAGGTTTTCAGGATCCAAGTAAATTTATAGCTCAACAACATTTTTTTAAAGCGAAAGAAGAAATAGAGAAATCGAAAGTGTTTGATATCATTAAACAAATGCCGAAGGGTGCTTCTTTGCATTCCCATGATGAAGCTCTGGTATCTCAAGAATTTCTATTCTCCTTGACATATAGGGATAACTTGTATGGTTGTATAACTGGAGATGATTTTCTATTACATTTCTTTTCTAAAGAAAACGTTAGTCAAAATTGTAACTGGACTTTGCTAAGTGATTTTAGAAAAAGGGATCTAAATTTCGATAACTATCTGAAATCGAAGATTAGTGTGATATGTAATGACCCACATAAATCTTATCCGAATATAAATGTCATTTGGTCAAGATTCCAGCATATATTTAAAACAATAACAAATTTGATCTCCTACAAACCTGTTTTTGAAGACTATTTTTACGAAGCCTTACAGGAACTTTATGACGACAATGTCAAATATATGGAATTACGAGGATTTATTCCACAGGTGTATGACCTAGATGGATATGTGTATTCACAAGTTGAAGTTGTTGGCATATATTATAATACACTTAAAATATTTCAAAACAACTATCCAGACTTTTTTTATGCTAAATTCATTTATGCACCCAACAGACACGTTGACAATGCCACTATGGACAATTATGTCGAGTGTTATCGGAAACTTAGAGCAACATACCCCGATTTTGTTGTAGGATTTGACTTAGTTGGACAAGAAGACTTAGGTAAGTATTGATTCTAATAGATTTTATCTTATTTTTCGTAAACTTAAACCATTAATTTAACACTGAAATCTTAAAAATTCAACACTTAAATGAATAAAATTCATCCATTAGCTTTTTTATTTTTCATGTAACTTGCACTGATTTATTATAATTTGACTTAGATATTCTAATACTATACATATACTAAATTGCCTCATGTGGCATTCGTTCCGTTTAGTTTTTACTGCTAGCTTCTTTTAATCTTAGGTGTGGATGTTACTATTTCAAGTACACCAAGGAACGAGATGACTCGTAAAAGTAAAATTGGTCTATACGATTTGATGAGAGTTAATGTCCTTTCTTATATTTCTTTATAACATTTGTAACTTACCAGTGCCTTTCGTATTTAATTGCTACAGGATTGCTTCAGTAATTAGGTACCTTCTTAATGCTGAAACCATATTTAATTTCCCAAGAGATCTCTTAAAGTATAATCGGAATTATGCCTTCCTTATGTCGGTCCCGAATCCATGGATGTTGGGCTCGTTAAAGATCCCTACCTCGGGTTGCAATACCTGAGGATTCGGCAAAATTTCCGGTTAGGGGTAGCGTGCTCCCGGCGTCGGTGATCAGCTCTGGTCGCAGAATTAGGCCGACGTTAAATAAAAATAAGTATATAAAAAAATGTCTTCCTTAATATTATTCCGAATTTAAAAAATGTTTATAACGCCTATAACACTAATTTTTGTATCTTCTTTTAGGAAATCCGATTTCAGCTTATATTCCCCAGCTTTTGAAAATCAGAGACATAGGAGGTAACTTCTATTTCCATGCAGGGGAAACTAATTGGTTGGGAGAACCTACCGATTTGAATTTGTTCGATGCTATTTTATTAAACGCAACGAGAATTGGTCATGGATACGCATTACTGAAACATCCTATAGCAGCCAAACTGGTTAAAGAGCGCAATATCGCAATAGAAATATGTCCAATATCCAATCAAGTTTTAAAACTTGTAACTGATCTACGGAATCATCCAGGTACAGTTTTAATATCAAACGGGTTTCCAGTGGTTATTGCCAACGATGATCCAACATTTTGGGGAGCAAAAGGTCTCTCTTACGATTGGTATGTAGCTTTTATGGCGATGACAAGCACGGATACTGATCTTCGTTTACTTAAACAACTTGCCAATAATTCTTTACAATATAGTAGTTTGGATAACAAAGAAAAGGAATGGGCAATACTTGCATGGGAAAATCAATGGAATACTTTTGTTCATGAAATATTAGAAGAGTATTATTATAAGATAATTAATGTAATCAACGTTGTTTAAAAAAAATTATTACTATTTGATTGAAGATGTATTATTAATGTAAATAAATTAATTTATAAAAAGTCAGTCACCAACATACATTAAATTATTTATACTGTATCTTTTCTAAAGATCAGAATTTGTTTCTTAAGAATTAATTTACTTAAGAGATTCTCCTTTTTGATTAGAAGTGTTGGGCTGATTATTTTTCTATTATTTGATTTTTCTCTTGTGTATTAGTAATCCAAATATTGATCTCGTTTTTCTATTATTATATTTCCATCTTTTGAACTATTCTTTTATGTTTTTTATTATTTTCTTTCTCTATTCGATTCTATTCTTGAGACGTACAGTGTTTAATATAATTGAATCTTTTGATCATGTATAAATTGGAAAAGGTTTTGAGTGATTGTAATATATAGAGGGTAGGAGTGCAACATGACATGTGTGAACCTATTGTCCCTGGATGGAGTTACTGTCTGAAATATATTGCCTAACCATGTTGTTTTCCATTACGTAAGTACATAATAATGTTGGGATATTTTACTCCTATTTTCTATTAAAAGTAAATACCGTTATTCAGTTTAGGTGGGAACTCTTTAGGACGGGTTGTAACTAAAGAGGTTAAACTGTGGTCAGTTTTAACCAGTGGATATGGCGGGTTGGTTCGTTGTAACATGTCATACATGTCATGTAACATACGTCACATTTGAGGAAAAAAATTAACTTTTTGACAGGAGGAGTAAAATATTTGGATTTAATTTGTTATTGCTTATATGTGATTTGAGTTAAATATTTTTTATTTTTATATATAAATATTATAACAAGAGGTGATCTTCGTGAGATGGAACTCATTGATGATGAGCACTTTTTGGAGCTTGTTGAAATGGCAACAATTCCAAGGACTCCTAGAAACTTTAGGCCTAGTGATAATAACTTTTTTAAATGGAATAGTGTAGAATTCAGACAAAAATTTAGGTTAACAAAAGTAACAGTTCGACTTTTAATTGACGAAATAAGAGACACTATTAATGTATTAGATACTAACTAATCGTAACAGTCGTTCCTCAAACATAAATATGCAACAAAACAATTTTTGAGATGTGTCAATGACATTCAGAATAACTAATGCCTTAGTACTTACAACTTAAAATTAGTAGTTGGTGACCAGTTGTCAGAATAATCTGATACAATTTAAATTATACTGAACTTGATTGAGTGATTGACCGTAGGTTAACCAATGTTCCCATGTACCGTAAAATGTTCAAAATGTTATATTTGTGTTTGGAGAACTTTTTAAGACAATTTTTATTATCTCTAGGTAGATAAATCCGCAAGCTGTGTATCGAGAAGCAAAATAAATTAATAAAAGAATCATTGCAGCCATTACATAGTTATTAACTTCTGCAGTATGTAAGTAGCTAACCCAAATCTGGTCCACCATAGTTTTATCATTTTTATTTACATAGGTAAATTGTAGAAGTCTAGATAAAGATGTACCATTGAGAAGACTGAAGCAGTTGTTACACTCACAAACTAGACGACATCTCTAATTTATATTCAAATCTAAACTTTGTCTCTTCATAAATAAATTAGTTTTCAGTAATCTCGCTGTCTCACAATCCAATTTTGGAACACTGTAACTGGAATCAGTGCTAATTATTATCATTGTATTCGCATGACTGCAGATACTTCAGAAATGTTTATTTGAAACCATTTAAACATACGAGATAATTAAGTTCTAAAGTAGATTATAAGCAAAAATTAAAATTCTGAAAACTAATACAGTTGGAATTTAATTTTATTTTATTGTAAATAACTTTATTTTAGATCAAAATATTTCTTTTATCTATTTTCTCATATTGATATATAATTAGTTAACGAGAAAATGATACTTGTTGATAAGCCGAACTTTCCAATTTCATAGTTATTTATGTACGAAATCAGTGAATTGATTCTTTATCTAATTAGTTTGAGATTATTAGCCAAACAAGAGGAGCGAAAGATGTGAACAAATGGCGAGTTGGATAAAGATATTTTATCTACGATTGCCTGGATTAAAACCTATTATCGAATTCATTTAAGTGAAGTATTGAACGCTATGATCTAACTTAGTTAAATAATAAATCAATTATATAACTCAGTTAGTTAATGAAATCAGAACCAGAATTTAATAATGTATTAAAAAAATTTGAAAATAATCATTTATGAATATTGATAACAACATATTTGCCTTTAAACTAGTTCATTTTCGGATTCTTTTAAAAACTTAGTTACATCCTACTTCATTAAAATGTTTGACATCTTGGGTTTTTCGCTTGAGAAACGCAATCAATTAAATATATTATTGTGGGTGATGTTAAAATTTAATTATGATTAGGTATATTATGCCCCACATTCGGGTCAACAATTTTGTTACGGTGGTGTTTAATTATATTATAATAATTATGTTGTACCGTCTTATAATTATGCCAGGTATAAATGACTTCTTAATCTTAGGTGGAGTTCAAATAAAGAATATGGTTTAAACAATATAATTATTTAGATTTATTTTGAAACAAGGGAAATAAAATAAAAATTAAATCGTTAACAATTACCACTTGTAGTTCTTTGTGCTTTAAGTAAAAGTCTAAATCTTCTAACGTCCCATGTGTCACTTCAAGATGTCTGTCACTTGATGGTCGTTGTCCCAAATAAATATTTTCACATTTACTTCTATTGGTAACACTATTGTTTTTTTCTTGTGTTTTACTTTTTTAGGTTAAAAAATGTATGGTTATGTTTTCAAAATTGACTTTATAATGATAAATAACTTTAACTGAATAATTCAGTTATACACTATCAGGTAATATTAACAAATTTAATGTGATTATTATTAATTTTTTTAAGAAAATTTGAGTTCTTGGTTAAATAACAATTTGTCAGCTAGATTTTTTAATATCTCCTTTAGACCGTTATAATATATACCAATATCCACAATTTTTCTTTGTGGATATCATCGCGTGTATCGTTCAATAATATGCCCAAAAGGCTTGAATCTTTATAATTTTAGACGGATTCTCGAAATAATCTAATAACACCGTTCTCCTTCGTTTTATTTTTGACATTCTTTCCCTCACACCATTGCTAAAACGTTCGTAACCTTGTTCATATTTTATTCCTGATTTTTGTGGAATTAGCAACACAATTGCTTTTGTTGCATAATATTCCATATCTGATGCAAGATCTTTAGATTCAGACTCACTTTCTAGAAAGTAAAAGAAATTAAAAATATTAGACGTTGTTTGTAACAAAGTGTCAGGTTACCATATCAATAAATAACTTATTTTCTTTTTCAATTTTAGTGTAGTCTGTAGCAGAAATACTCTCTATTCTGTATGTAAATAAATTTTGAAACGAAGATCCACTATTTTTTAATACGGGTCTGGTTCATTGAGCGAATTGTTTCATAATTCCTGTATTAATAAAAAAAGTCGTATTTTAATTAAACAACAGTCATCCAAATCGTAAACAATATTTTAGGAAAGTTGTAATTCTCATCAACAGTTTAGTTCATTGTGTAATTTAATGTAATGAAAAATTTTAGCCTCATAATTTTCTTAATAATAGATATTAATATGGTATGGGGTAGCTATTGGAGCGACAAGCAAAAATTCATTCAGTTAGATAGAAGTTTTGAAATGGGAAGAAACCTGAAGTTAGCCGTAAAGTAAACTAGAGTGAATGAAGTTTTAATGGTCTTGAAAAAACAGGAATACAATCGATGGTTTGTCAGCTCAAGTATTTCATTAACTAAACACTTTTTTAATACAAAGGCAAAAATAGAAGCTTCTGAGGTTTTTAGGATTATTAAACAATTACCAAAAGCCACATCTCTTCATTCACACAGTGGAGCATTGGTGGAATTTTATTACAAGTATTGAAGATGGCAATCTAAAAATGCAGTTTTTCTCAAAATCGAACATAGATAAAAGTTGTATTATATTTCGATCAGAGAATTAAGAGAAAGATTCCCAAATTTTAGCAATTTTTTTAAATCTATACTCTTCTTGAAGTATAATTCTTCAGAAACTAAAGACAATGAACAAATTTTGGAGTGGTTTGAAAACCACAATGTTAAAATTCTGGAATTTAGGTGCTTCTCAAAATATGTGTACGACTTAAATGGGAATTTATATACACATCCCGGGATATTTCAAATACACCTCAATGTTATAGAGAAATTAAAAAAAGATTACCTTGATTTCGTTGGCGCAAAACTTATTTATGCTCCTTATAGGAGACTGCCACGAACAGACATGAAACAAATAGTAGATGAATAAAAGTTTTTGAAGAGAACATTTACAAAATTAGTAGCTGGATTTGATTTGATTGGACGAGAAGATGATGGGACATTTTACTTAAATTATTATATGTAGCACCTTTACCTTTATGTTACAGTTGCGATAAATGATTCAAATTGAAGAAAATATATTAGAATTTGTTAGTTATTGGAGATATTTTCTTTATTTTGCTACTATCGACACTTTTATCATGTGTCACAATGTCTTCTTAAATATACCCTTTATAGTCGATTTAGCAGCATTACGCTAGTAAGTAACTTCTAACGTGATTGAATCATGGTACTTTTTTGCACTACAAAATAATACCGGAGGTATATTGCAATAAATTATAATTTGACTAGCAAAATGTTGTTAGTTAAAAGGTCGATATTCGAGAATGTACTTGAAATAAATATTGGATCTAATTTTTGTTTTAAATGAATCTTAATAATATAAATGGTGTATAGTTCGTATTTGGTTTTGTACTATAGAACATTAAATGCCTGATATCGATATAAACAATTACAAATTATGTAATAAACATTTTATTTTATTGTGGTTAAAAATAATGGTTAAATTATAAATTTTATTTAAAAAACCATAAAATTAAATTGCAATATTAGGGAGTCAATACTAGAGACAATATTTTATGTGTACGTACTTATACACTTTTCCAAAGATTATTGTTGAAACCCACAAGAAGGCACTTTTTTAAATTCTGTTTACTTATTTTTTTCCTATTAAATAAATATTTTAGTTCTGCCTATAAAAAAATAGTAATGGGTCGTTTATTGTAATTTGTCGATATGTGATCAAAACAAATTTTTATAAGTTTTAGACAATTTTTATTCCTGCTCCTATTTTTCTAGGTTTTTCATTAAATTACTTTATCGATCAACTTCAAGATTTAAAGCGGTCTGACACAAAATTCTTTTTTCACGCTGGAGAAACAAACTGGTTTGAAGAACCTTCCGATTTGAACTTATTTGATGCGATTTTATTGAGCTACAAGAATTGATCACAATACAAAAATGTCTAACATGAATATTATCAGTTTTCTTACAATAATAAAAAGAAAGAAGAAAATGATTAATAACAAAGTTTTAGTTTATAATAATTCAAGACATGATACTTCTAAAATAAATATTTTAGTCTGCTTATAAATAAAAAAACACTAGTCGAAAATTCCTTGTAAGAGTTTTACACAATTTTTAATCCTGCTTTTTTTTTTCTAAGTTTGTTGCTGATAAATTTCGAAATTTAAAACAATGTGGCATAAAATTATTTTTTCACACTGGAGAAACAAACTGGTCTGGAGGACCTTATATTCACTTATTTGGTAAGAGAATCAATCAGTGAGGGACAAAAGGGAATGGCTTACTTTCTCTTCTAAATATGGCATATGTGACGTCATCTACGAGTTTACGAAAATCTTTATGTCAGTAAAGAGCGAACAAAGATCAAAAATTTATAAGCAAAATTAATAATATTTTTATGTCTTAAAATTGCAGTTACAATTTGACTCATTCTTTATGAATCACCCGGTATATCAATCAAATAATTACTGTATTCCACTCTCTGAATATTTTCTTTTATCTAACGACGTTATTCCGTAGCTTTTAATTCATAATACTATTATTGGCTTTAAGTACTAATTATTAGTACAGAATGCTTGGGCATGGAAGAAGAAAGTATAAATATATTATAAATTGAAGGAAGATGTTTAATATTTTATTTTAAAATACCCTTTATTTTTTACATGGCATATAACATTAACTAAATCTAAAAAAAATAACAGACTATTTACTATAAAAGAAGTCGAACAGGTAATTATTTAAACTACTGAAATATACTCCGTAATGCTTAGTTAACCTGGATATATTCCAGAGTCGTCAGTGTCAATACATGTATTATCTGGAAAACATATCTGTCCTTTATACCATCCATCAACTTCTGGAATTTTCAGTTTCTTTAAAAAAAGTTCATATATTTTCTTCGTATCATCCTTAGAAATATCCCATGCCTAAAAAAATATAAAAATTAAAGAAGAGTAATAATTTAAAGTTTTTTTTTATTTTTCGGAGTCCTCTAATTCTCATCCGGTTAAGCAGCAGGAGACCACCCATAGAGACCAGGCATTCACCCGGTCAAGAGAACCAGCATAACAACCCTCAACGCCTTTATTGTAGGTAGCTATTAACCTCTGGAAAAATCATTGCAAATAATTCTCCTGGTGGGGATTAAACACGAGACCTTCCAACATTCCAAATGAGACCCAAAGCAAAAATATATATTTTCTCAAATGAATAAAGATATAAATTATTATAAACGAGAACAGATGTATAAATTAATAGACGTCACAATATTTTGTGCAGCGCACTTCTTCTTTCTGTGAAGTTGGGTCACGCACTGAGGCAGATGTAAACCTTTTTATATATTAATACTACTTCGCTAAGGATACGACCTGGTGCTCCAGACTTTTCCTTTCTGGAACAGGAATAGTCATCTACGTACTATTTAAAGAAATCTGTCAATTTATCGTCCGACATACTGGCTTCTAATTCTGGGAAGATATCAGAGTTAGTAGACTTCCGTGATGGAATATCAAAGGAATATTTATACAATGAATCAACAACTCAGATTTTGACCATCAACCTATTATTGCAGCAAACACAACCTCGTCATAAGAAATAGAAATCTTACCCAGATAAATAAAAAACTAACTGGAGTTGACATAAATATATAAATCTTCAGTATACAATTTATCGCAAACCAACTCATACAAATATGACTATGCCTTATAATTCGAATTACCTTATGTCACATAAATTAGCAGCTTATAATTCAATGATAGATATAGCTTTTTCAATAACAATGAATGGGGATGATTTTAAAAGGGAAATTATTATAATAAAACAAATCGCTACCTCTAATAATTACCAATTACATTTAATAAATAGGTTGATTAATTTAAAATGAAGAAAAGATGACAGGTTATATAAAAATATTACATATTTTGGAGATTTCAAACAATATATCAAAAATTATATCTAGTACATCTTCTGCAATATCTTTTAAAGTAAGAAATAATGTTGTTCATTTTTATTAAATATTAAACCTAAAATTCATAAATAAAAAAAAATCATAGACTAAATACCTATATAATACTAACCAATAATATTTTTAGGATAAGAAGAATAATATATGTATATACTGCTTAAAGATGATTGGTTAAAACGTCTATGACATGAAATTATTTACTCTTATAAAAAATCTGTCAGCCATTTATCTTTTTATATTTATTATGGATAAATTTCACAAAGTAAAGATTGACTTTAACTAGACAATTAATTGAAAGCAAGTTAGAATTAAACTTTCAGATAAAGACATCAAATTGAGATTAAAGTTGAGAAGTTCACTAAACTAATTCGACATAATCTCTCACTAGCATACCAGAAAAACTGTCTAATAATACTGAAAGAACTTGAAAAACGTAGACAAAGAAACCATTGGCAAGAACAGGGATATCCAACTTATAAAACAAATTACAACAGGAAATATAGACAACTGAAAAAAATAATCAAAAGTATTAAAAATAAACATATTGAATTATATTAACAAAATCTTAATCGCCACATTAATACAGATTATTCTTTGTGGAGAGCCACAAATATATTAAATAGGCCTCATTGATCACAAAAGACGACGGGCAATGATAAATAATGGATAAAGATAAAGCAGGAGCATTACAAACTATTTGGAAAAAGTTTTCAAGTAGTAATAATGATGAAAATCATATCACTAAATATTTAAAATTACCGTATCAACTCTCACTCTTGACGAAAAGAGAAGTAACAAATCTTATTAAATACAACTCGACCCCAAAAAAATCTCCTGGTTATGATTTAATCCCCAGTGAAGTAATAATATATTTACATAAAAAAGGAATCGTAATGATTACAGAAATTGCTAATTCTCAGTAGGATACTTTCCTGTGTAATAGAAATTGGTTACAGCCGTTCTAATAAATAAACTAAATAAAGCACCTAATGACATCTCCTCACAGGTTCAATTAGTCTTCTGCCAATTTTATACAAAATTATCATATATGTATATTAATTATACAATATCTAAGACGATACAAACAAAAATCTGTAACCATTTAACCTCAAACCAACAGTTTTGCTTTAGGTCAGTGGACTCAAGAAGAAATCGAAGAAGTTGTAAGGTGGTTGATATCAAGAAAAAAGCTTCTGCAATACTGTTTTCCTAGTTGTAAATTAAGCGTTTAATAAAGTCTGGCCTCCTGCTTAACTATGTAAGTTGAAAAAAACATGTCCCGCCCTCTATTCGTTATACTGGCTTATCCTAAAGAGCGCTACTTTCCAGTTAGATAGGGATAGTTACATAAAATTTCCTTGGACCAATCATGTACACTCTATTTACTGCAGAAATCTCGCTATATGAAGAATCAGTGACAGCCACCTTGGCAGATGATATTGCATTTTTAGTCAAAGACAAAACCCAAAACGATCGTCAGCGTTACTTCAGACGAAATTACAAAAAACCCATTAATTGGAAAATAAATGGAGGATAAAAATAAATAAAAGCAAAGCATCTAATGTTGTATTTATAAAATACCATAAAGAAACACAACTGATTATATGAATAATAAAATCATACCCAAGGCAGAGACTACAAAATATTTAGGTTATTTTATTATTATATTAGGAAATAAATGCAAGTTTTGAATTGTCATATTCAGCAAACATTACTGGGTATTAGGTCGTACCTCAACAATAAATGCTTAGTCTTTTAGAAATGAAAGCAGATTGCAATTAAGACATTAAAAAAACCTATTCTACTTTATTTAGCATAGCTTAAATATACAGAGTGAGTCATAACTATTGGGACATAGAGTAAACAGGTTACGTAGACCAAAATATGAGGATTGGACCAAATATGCCTTAATAAAATGTTGGTATGGCAAAAGATACAAGGTGTTTCAGTTGAAATATTTGTTTAGCTTTTGGTTAAAATTTTACAATGAATTCATTGATTGTTGTCAAAGTTGGTACAGAGGCATAACTTTAGGCAAAGAACATTATTTTACATTTTGTTACAGTGTTCGACACATGAGCGATTCTTGATAATGAAAAAGAGTCGTAACTTTTTGACGAAACTCTTTAGTAATTTTGATTACATAATGCAGACATCATTTTTTTATAAATTTGTTATACTTGTTGAAACATGATAGTGTCAACTGCTTTCGCAAAAAACGCAATTAAAAAGTTCAAAGTCTCGGAAAAAGATTTCAATTACTATTTCATTTTTGAAAAGTGTAGTTTGGACTGTCATAAAATATGGTTGGTTAGTGTCATTTATTTTAAGTGCATTATTTTTTCTGTCAAATTTTAATGGGTTTTACTTTGTTAAAGAGGAATTAAAAACCGACCACTACTTTTTCTCTTGAAAAGCAACCAAATCATAAAACTTTTACAAACCTATATTGTCGTTTAGGTGTATTTCACACCAAAACTAAAAGGAGGTCGACCGATACAAACAACAAGATGAAATTTTGTGTCGAGTAAATGAATGTCCTGAAATAAGTTCACATCATCTGTGAGCAGCAACATGAGTTAGTCTGTCATCTATTATTAGAATTCTAAAAAAAGAGAATTTTCATCCATATCACTTCACTCTTGTTTAAAATTTGCAGATTTGCAGATTTTACAATTCTGCCATCATATTTTGAACAAGCATAACACTGTCCGAAATTTTATTAAGAATTTTTTGTTCACTGATGAAGCAACTTTTACCAGACGATGCGTTTTCTAAAGGAGAAATAGTCATTACTGGGAAGTACAAAATCCGCAAGCTATTAAAGAAAGATATTTACATTAAATATTTGGTGTGGCGTTATAGACGACCGACTAATTGGACCACATGTAAATTTAAATGGAGATTCTTATACATATTTTATTTAAAAATAACCTGTGACATTTTGGATGATTTCTGTCTAGATGTAAGAAGAAAAATTTGGTTTATGCAGGACAGAGCTCCACTTCATTTACAATTAACATTTAGAAATTATCTTAGTAACATATTTTCTCAACGATAGAGTGGCAGAGGAAGTGATATTGAATAGCCACCAAAAAATCCTGAATATAACCTATTGGGTTTATATTTTTGTGGACATATGAAGTCCTTAGTTTATACCAATAAAATTCATTCGTGAGACGAACTCTGGGTAAAAATATTATGGGACAGGATAATATTATTTTATGTCAGGAAATCCTTCATCAAAAAATTTAAAAAGGAAGCAAAAGTAGGAGGATGTAACGTAGAACATTTACTTTGAGTTTGTTTTTAATTATTTTATTTATTATTTCGATTTATCAACCAAATAGAAGTTTGTCTACTGCTTTTCTTTTAAAGTCCCTTCCTGAGACTTGAACTGTTCAATTGCGTTTTTCCCGAAAACTGTTGAAATTATCATGTTTCAACAAGTATAAGAATTTTACATCAAAATAATGTTCACGTCATTTTTTTTTAATAAAGACTATTAAAAAGTTTCGTCAAAAAAAATCAGGAATCGCTCATGTGGTACCCCCTGTAACAAAATGTAAAATAACAAATAAAATAATATTCTTTGTCTAAAGTTAAGCCTCTGTGTCAATTTTGAAAATGATCCATGAATTCATTGCGAAATTATAATCAAAAAATGAAAAAATATTTACTTTAACACCCCGTATCTTTTGCCAAGGCAACATTTTATGAAGGCATACGAGTGCTTGGTCCAAAGTTCATATTTTAGTCTAAATAATCTGTGTTTACTCTTTGACCCAATAATTATGAATCACCCGGTATATATCTGGTGCCGTCTCTGGTTTCGGACTCACTTTGGCGGAGGACACCAGAATATCAACTACTCATTGCCGTCCGTATGATATTATCAGTTGATTTTGATGAGAGGGAATTTGAATGTACTGGGTGTCCCAGAATGGCTCTCGGCTATATCTTGGAAACCGTGTTCTTAACGCCGTTTGCCGGTAATAGTAACTGTATTATTGAAATAATAATTGAAATCATTATTTATAGGATAAGGAAAGTCAATTTTAAGGTGTTCAAAATTGTTAAAAGCCTTTCAGTAATCTATATTCAAAGGAAAATGCTTAAAATTTACACATATTTTAAACTATCTCGAGATTGGAAAAAGATATCGACATGCAGTTTTTGCCAATATGGTCTACTTTTATAGTGGATTATTATAACTTCATGCTTCCATTTAATATTTTCCAAAGATAATTAGATTAAAAAAAAATTAAATAGCGCTTTCTAGCGTACAGGTTACTTATTAGGTTGTGTCGAAATTATTACTCTTACATTGGTAGAAAAGAGCCGTTTTCAACAAGACTAAGATTGAAAAGATCGGTTCAGCAGAACCGGAGTTATAGGCGTTTTTCCATAATAAGGTTCCCACTCTCCCTCGCCTCTTATTTGAAAAGATACACTAAAACTTGTGAAATCGAATAAACGCAGAATTTTTATAAGATCGTATTTTAATGCCTCTTAATCAGGCAAAACTTTTGAAATATCTATTTTTTAATTTTTGGTATTGAACTTCGCCCACTAGGGGTGGACATTTAAACTTGAAAATAACTTCCAGTTTTTTCTCAAGGTCACTTTTGTTATATTTTATTTTCCTATACTATACAGGGTTTCCAAGATATAGCCGAGAGCCATTCTTATTGGGCCACCCAGTACATTAATTAAAAATAATTCTTCGGTACTTTAAATGATTGGAATGAGGAGAACTTCCCTGAAAAACTAGCCGTAAAAAACTTCGTTCGATATATACTCGTATGTGCTATAAATTACACATACAATATCGGCATTTTCTATACTTACTTTCGGTGTTACATTTGGATGATGTTGACTATATCCGATATAAAGTTGATGCAAGAGAACATATTTTCGCTCTGAAAATTAAGGAAATAGTAATTTATTTAATTAATTGAAACGGAATAATCTAATATGCATATCAGATACATTGAATGAACATTCTTTAAAGAACATCTGCAATAAAAATGTTTTTAAAGATATATATATAAGATAAAATATCAAATATAAAATAAATATAAAAGCAATTAATTAATACAGAAAAAGTTACATAATAATAGATTATTAATTTTTGAGGTAATAGATCGATCTGAATGTTTCATAAAACTGAAACCATTTTTCCGTAAAAAACTACAGTATTTTTTTACTAAATTAAACGTGTGCTCTACAGTACCTCTTAAATCTTTGATAACTAAAGTAGCAAGTATCATGTACTAATAATTAAATTAAAAAATAAATAACTACAGAAAAACAATTTTAAAATACTTGATCGTTAATCCTTTTTTTCGGATAAGCTATAAAAAGTAACATGAATGTGTTATCGCAAGTCCAAATTACAAATTAATTTTATAGTTTATTTACTTATATCACTTCAACGTCAGATAACAAAGGTTATCATTTAAGTTATTCAATACTAGAATTTGCTATTGATATTTATATCAAATTAACTTCATAAAAAACAATCCTCCGATACTTCACTTTTGTAAAGAAGGGGTGATTATAATTTTAGCTTTAATTAGAACGTTATTAAAATTTAAAAAAATAACTGACAAAAATTAAAAAGATAAATAAATCGTAATTAATGAAAACACTGGGACATAAATAAAAAATGAAGGTGTAGAGACCACGATTCTAATACAACAAGTAAAATAATTTCCCGAAAGACATTTGCCCAAACAGCATTGACTAAATAGACAATTACTTGAATGAAAACAAGCTAGAAATACAAAAAGGTATCTTTGAAGTATATTGTTAGAAGATAGAATTACCAAAATATAACAGGCAACTAAGATATAATATGTTTTAAATAAAACAATTTTTGGAAAGGTAAATAGAGATATTCTGGAAGTCTGTAATATTATTAGACTGTAAGAACAACATCGACGTTGAAGATATAGGAAAACATAAAATTATCGCTAGTTTCTTGTTTCCCGGAAATAGATGTATCAAGCTAGGTCTAAATTACTGATTTGTCTGAGTAACATCCCTTATACACGCCAAAAAGAATCGTTTGACTCTTCATTTTATTACCTCTTTCCTCTTCTTTAGTACTTTAGCGTGGATTATCTACAACATGAGTAGCTAGCTACCATTCATGGACATGACATATATCGAAAATAAAGAAGTAGAAATCTAAAGAGAAGAAAAGAAATTTGGAGAGATATCTCAGAAGAAGCAATATTCAGTTGAAAAAAAGGGCGGAAGAAAACGAGCTATCATCATAAATTATTAAATTGATAGGAGTAAAGGGGAAGGAATTGATACGCAAAATAAATAAAGAAACGTGGGAAAAAGAATTGATAACCAAAGAAAAAAAATTGATACTCCCTATTGATAAAAAAGGAGATACACGAATTGCAACAATTACAGAGCTGCTTGCCTGTCACAAACATGTTTTAAATTGTTTACACGCATAGTGGAGAAGAGACTCAGAATAACAATAAGGAACAAATCAGAGGAATACTGTGGAAATTCAGATGAATATAATTTTCATAATTAACTACATCTAGTATTCTTTCCTAAAGGCCCCTTTTTATACTGTAGATAGACAAATAGTAATAAAAATACTAAAAGACTAATGAGTAATAAATTCTAAATATAAAAAAGTGGAGGCTAAAGTACAAACAAGATCAGACATTTTCTACTTGAACAAACCAATAAAACAAGGAGACCTGAGCCTGCTATTATTTATCATAATAATAGACACACTTATAGAGAACACAAGAATTAGAACTGAGAACAATAAGACAACTGTTGGTTATAAACACATAGTACCAATAAGAGGGATTCACAACTATACGTAGACGACATATTACTAATAGCCAACGCAAAAGAAAATGCAAAACCTGGTATGGTATGAGGAGTTACAAAAATTGAAAATGACAATGAATACAAGTAAAACTAAACACATGATACTAAATCAAAGAGGACAGGAAGGAAAAGAATCGATTTTAATAGAACAAGTCTCATATTTTGAATATTTAGGAAATACACTTCCAAATGACGGTAAGAAAAAAAGACTTATGAAAAATAAGTTAAGAAAAGCAACAAACCTATATTACTCTCTAAATACAACAATAATAAATAAAAAGAATAAACCAGACCACAAGCAGACTCACAATAGTTGTATAGTCCTTACAGTTACATATAGTTGTGAAACAAAAACATCAGTTACCTTTAAATACCATAAAAAAGACTGGCCATAGACAGAAAAGACTGGAGACAGTGGATACTTAATATTGACAGTCAAACTGACGCCTGAAGGGGCAACAGGAATTCGAGAAAGAGAAGAAGAAAAATCAATCTGAAGTATGTCGACCGAAGTTCCGAGCATGGAGTTTTGGCTGAGTGGAGTATATTTACATTTGAAAAAGGCAAAGTCTGGTTTTCCATTGCTATACCACGAGCTGATACGTGGCGCGCATCCTGAATCTTTTATTCTTCTATTCTCTAGTAATTTTAACTTGTTCCACTAATTCTCTATGGGCAAAAATTTTACAGACATACAGTATAAGCTGAGTATAAATATGTCGAATAGTGCTAATTTGCTATTCTAGAAATATCTAACTAGGACTTATTTCCTATACAGTTACTAGTTTTACTCTAAAATATTCTAACAACTGACTCTATCGTATTTAGCATGAGCAAAAGATAATAATAATAGAAAGCAAACCGAAAAACAAAATAAAAACCCAAATGGGACAGAATCAGAAATTATGAAACCATGCAAAACAGCAAGAACCAAATGATATATACAGGGTGTTATTGAAATACACGTACATATTAAAATGGGGAATAGTATGTAATGACCAAAAACGATTGGCACCAATTTTAACTTCAAATTCTAAAATTTAAATATTGGGGAAGAGTCCCCTTTTCCGACCTACTAGTTTCCATATTTAAAGAAGTAAAATAAATCGAAATTGAACTTACCCATAGAAATTGCACTGTTGCCGTAGCAAAACCAATTAATTCAAAATAAAGTTTATTACAGTAATTGTTCAAAATGCCGTCCATTATTATTTACACACACTTGCAATCGTCTTTCCAAAGAACTTTGAACATTAGAAATTAGTCTTGGATTTTGTCGTAGTTCCTCGGCTACCGCATTAACTTTATTGGTTAATTGTTCAACACTATTAATAGGTTCATTATAAACCAGTTGTTTCATGTGACCCCACAAAAAGAAATCGCATGGATTTAAATCCGGAGATCTCGGAGGCCACTTAGTAGGTCCATTTCTGCCTATCCACTTTTGAGGAAATCTAATGTTCAAAAACTGCCGTACGTTTAAATCAAAGTGAGGAGGAGCGCCATCTAGTAGGTACCACATCCGTTGCCTTAATTGTAACGGTATCTCTTCTAGGAGTACTGGCAAAATATCTTCTAAAAAGTGGAGATATCCTGGCCCATTTAATCTGTTCGGGAGAACATAAGGCCCGATTAAATACTGATCTATTATGCCAGCCCAAACATTTATTGAAAATTTTCTTTGATGCCCAGTTTCCCTAATGGCGTGAGGATTTTCATCACTCCAAATATGCGTATTGTGCATATTGAACACGCCATCACGAGTGAATGAAGCCTCGTCAGTATACAATAATATTTTTAGAAAATCAGGAATATCAACACATTTTTGAATCATCCATTCACAAAACTCCACTCTCTTTTCTTCATCACCTGGATATAAGGCCTGGACTTTTTGGATGTGATAAGGATGTAAACCTTGTTCTTTAAGTGTCCGCCACACAACAAATGAGGACACTCCAATTTCAAGACCTAGTCTTCTACAACTTAATTGAGGCCGGTTTTCAACAGCTTCCAATATTTCTTCTTCGGCCGCCAATGTTCTTTGTGTTCTTGTTCTCCCTCGATCTGCATTGACACTCTCAAATTTTCCATGGTCTCTTAGATGCTGAACAGTTGAAATAAACGTACGACAGTCCGGAATTCTCCGATTTGGAAACCGTTTGCGATACAGGATTGGTGCTTGCCGAGAATTTTCTCCAGCTGCCCCATAAACCAGCACTATATCGGTTAGTTCAATATTCGTAAATAGTGGCATCGTAAAAAAATATTTAAAAGTAATCGTAACAACACTTTTTACCAACTTGGAAATGACGCGCTCGTGTTAGCCAGATTCGTAAATCAACTAAAATTTTAATAATCTATAGTTTCAAAAATGTATAGTTTAAAAACAATCATTTATCAAATATTCTAGTTTTTTGATAACGAGGGTAGTAAAAACCAGTCTTCGGAAATAGAAATTAATTCGAAAATCTTGGCAACATGGTTATTTCTTACAAGACTAGTTTTCTTATCATCTGACAAAAACTTGCATATTAATTACTGTTGATGTTTAAAATAGGTAAATAAACCTAATTTATATAGGTCATCCTCAACATATCAGTGAAGTACGTTTGTTTTAGAATTAATTTTCAAAAATTAATAACTCCCTTAATAAGGGGTATTTTTAAAAAATAATATTTTTCTACATTCAGTGGGGATCTGCGCAATACCCAGTTTTAATATGTACGTGTATTTCAATAACACCCTGTATATAGAAATAGAAAATAGCTTCATGTATAATCATAAATAAGCATACATATAGGAACGGAAAATATTGGAGACAGGAACCTACTTAAGAATAAGATGGCGAGAAAAACAGATACTGGAATAGCAGATATATATAGATTTCAATACAGAGTTATTTATTAATCTAATGTGCAAAAACGATATAAAACAAAATAAAAATATTTCTTATCGTAGACCATATTATTCTATCTAGCTTTTAATTCGTATTTTGGACATATTGTATGTTTAAAAAAAACTTACGGTCTGGTGGTATATGTTTAAAAACAGAATTCAAATATTTCATTTCATCCTTTGTCAGATTCGAACTTATTGCAACTTCTATGTATATAATAGACACAATTAATAAAAGCTCTTTCAGACGCATTGTTTTCTTTTTAAAAGTACACACATCTATTAGAAATTAAAGTCAGTCAACAAATGAGCTAAACATTACATTAAATACTAAATCTCACGTATTAATCCTATTAATCCTTTTATCTAAAAGAATGTTTTTCACTAAAAAACATATTACAACATTTTGGTTGCACAGGCCAAGGACACCCGTGAGAACGTCGACTACGTAGACCTGCAGGACAAAACCCAGAAACCTAAACTAACTACTGGCAACTATGACAGTTTCCGAACATTCTCGAAAACGTCAAGATTATTCTGGTAAACGTCTAGAATTTTCTGGAACCTTCCAAAATTCAATAAGAGAATATAAATGTGGAGAAACTACCCGTAAGAGATCAAACTTGATATTTAGTAATGTTATTCGTGGTAATTTGTATTTTTAAGCAGTTTGGTGAAGTTTTTCCTGTTAAATAAAGTTAAACCTATATGAGTGCTATAATATTAAAAACGAAAAATAATTTCTAAGCTCTAAAAATTAATAACTTTAAAGGGTAACGCCTCGAATATATTTCAGAAGTTTTGTTACTTATTTATTCATTAGTCATTTGTAGTATTTAGAAATAACAAATTGTTTACTAAGCAGAAATTTTGTCATTACATTAATCTCTCATCAAATAATATTTGTCAGCTTAATCCCTGTTTACGCTACATAAATGTATGATAGAGGAGACATTTTTCAGAAGCTCTTAACTGATAGTAATAATTTTTCGGTATTCAGACTAAAATAAACAAATCTTTTCATCACTTGAACTAATATTTCTATACTTTATTCAATAAAGAGTACCATTTTTGGAATCATTTGACTGTAGATTGATAATTTTCGTAATTATATATCAATAATTCGTGACTAGGGACAATATTCAATTTTTTTTTATTATAGAGGATGTTTCAAATTTCATGTGAAAATATTCTATAAAACTTTCCTCGTTAAATATTATGACGGAACTTTCCCTTTATTTTTTTTTTCTCATCCCAACCCCTAAAGAAATATCTCTTCCATAATAAGGGAATTAAAATTGAGTTTTTAATTTTTTTCTCAAATCCGAGTTAAAGTAAAAATCTTGATATTCTGGGGATTAGATGCATTCATAAAGAGGTAATTATGGTATTTTTTTATGTTATAATTTACTATAACTTATGTTACGTTCTTCACGTCCATATTTTTATGCATTTACTTCACTTAATAAACAATAGAAACACTGCTACTGCATTTTGGTATTTATTTGTTCGAAAACAATTCTATGAAAAAAAAGCAATAGATAAAAATAAGAGGAAATAATACAGAAATTCCGAATAATATTTTTAATTTATAAAATTCCAACCGGCAAAAAAGTTGGTAAGAATGAAAAAATAAATTTTGTATTTTAAAGTGTGTAAAAAATTCTTTATTAGAAGATATGTGTAGGAAGAAATATATAAATTTCTTTAGTCAGGAAAATGTCAAGCGCTTTCGGCAATGCAATGCCATCATCAGGACAAACTGAAAAGATTTTTTAAAATTATTGGTAAAGAATAGTACATTAAGCGAATAAAAATACTTACAAAAAAGGCCAAAAAACTAGTAGAGGGTAGTAAAGTTGGTTATAAATATCTTTAAAGGACATTTACGCCGATACAAAACATCTTGATTAACTTATTTATAAAAAACGACATCGATATAGTAAAAAGTAACATTTTAACATTTTAAGGTTTTGGTCATTGGGCCAAGCCTGTTAGTTGTCTTAATAAGACACAACAAGTGTTTTAAAAACATGAAAATACGTAGAATTAGAAAAGTTTAAAATAAAAACTTTTTTCTCAAACCATGAAGTTTTTGACAAAGTTATAAACTAGAGTAAGGTTAATTTTGAGTGAGAAAAAGGTAAGAGGCCAGGATAATGAGAAGGAAGAACAATTTATGAGACATTCATAAAATGAGGGAGGGGGTAGGAAAGAAGAGTGTGTTGACCGGTAGTTAATTATTTAAAATGAGTGTTGAAAACAGGGGGGCAAACGAAGTGGTTCATTACCACACACTTATAAACTTTTAAATAATGGATTAAATTTGTTAATATTTAAGTGGATTTGGGTGTTTAAGCAGGAGGAGGAAGGATTGTTTAATTCACGAAGGATTTCGAGATCTTCGAGAAGATCAAGTTTAAAATTACAGTTGAAGATGTTGTGTAAAATTATAACGTTTTCAGAAGGGTTGAAATTATGATTGTTGAATTTTAAATGGTGTCCAAAGGTAGACTTGTCGGGGTATCTGATGTGTTCTTTGATGCGAATGTCAAGTTTTCGAACAGTTTTTCCAATGTAAGTTGAGTTACAATCTGAACAAGAAAGTTTATAAATACCACTTTTTTCTAGGATGGGAAGAGGGTCTTTGGTGTGACTAAGTATAGATTGGATAGAAAGATTATTCCTGAAAGAGATCTTGATGTTATCTAAATTTCGGAAGATTTTGGCAATATCGTGGGAAATTTTTCCAAGGTAAGGTAATGAAAAATATTTAAAATTAGTTGGGATGGTAGAATTAGCATTATAGGCTTGTTGTATATTACGTTTTAATTTCAATTTATGGAGAACTTTATCAATGATATTTGGCTGGAAATTGTTATTGACAGCTAACTGTTTTAAAACATTAACTTCTTTGGAAAAATTGCTTGAGGAAAGAGGAACATTAAGAAGTCGGTGGACATAGCAGTAAATAGAGGACATTTTATGTTGGAAAGAGTGGTTGGAATGGAAATTGATAAGATGATCTGTTTGGGTGGGTTTCCTATATATGTCAAAAGAAAGTTGATTATTAGAAAATGTGATAGACAGATCAAGAAAATTAATCGAGGCATTCAATTCCATTTCAACAGTGAAGGAAATGTTAGGGTGAATGTTGTTCAGAAAAAGGAGAAAATTATTTAAATCTGTCGAGTTACCTTTGAAGATAACAAAAATGTCATCAACATATCTGTGCCAATTTAAAATGAATTGATTATTAGTAGGAATTAAAATTTTTTCCTGTTCAAGATGATCTAGGAAGAGATCTGCCAAAAGGCAACTAAGAGGATTACCCATACTTAGGCCATGAGGTTGCTGGTAAAATTTATTATTAAAAAGGAAAAAATCTTGATCGAGACAGATTTTGAGGAGTTCAAGGGTGAATGTTATTGTATCAAGATTAATATTGTTTTTTAATAAAAGGTTTTTAACTATAGGAAGAGTTTCATTTTTTGGTACGTTAGTGTAAAGGTTACAAATGTCGAAAGAAACTAATTTTATATTATTAGGAAAAACTAAATTTTTTGTCTTGTTAATGAGGTCTAAGGAGTTAACGACCGTGAATTTTGGTTTGTAATTAAGTAGTTGGTTTAAAAAATTATTTAAAAATTTAGCGAGGGAAGAAGCAGGAGAATTGAAGAAACTAACGACTGGTCTCATGGGAAAATTAGGTTTATGAATTTTTGGTAAGCCATAAAGGCGAGGGATAAAGGGGTTTTTTAAAAGAAAAAAGTTAGGATAGAGGTTGAGATTGATGAAGAAATTTTTGAATTTAAGAATGGAAGATTTCAAATCTTTATTGTATTTATTGAAGGGGTTGGAAGAAAGTAGTTTAAAGTCATTATTTTTTAAAAAGTCTTCAGTATTTTGAATATAATCATCCTTATACATGATGACTAGACAGTTACCTTTATCTGCTTTAGTTAGAATCAAGTTGTAGGTAATTATTTTTTGTTTGATACTTTTAATTAATGTTAAGTGTTTTAAAACATGGGAATTGTTGTTAGTTGGGTGTCTTGAAGAGAGATGTTTATTAAGAATATTTAAGCATTGAGATTTGAAAGAATTAACTAAATCAGGGTCATTAGAAAAATGATTGATGATGAAGTCTATATCGATGGAAAATTCTTCAATTAGTTTTTTATTATTTAGGTTAGGATTTATTGAAAATTTAAGACCTAAGGATAAAAAGTGTAGTTCATTTTTGTCAAAGAAAACATCAGTGAGGTTTTTAACTCTGTCATGAAATTTGTGATTAGAAAATTTTTGAGGATAGTTTGTAAGAGGTTTTTTGTGGAAATTTTTATTCTTTCTGAGCAAAAGGTTTAATTTATTATTGAGTTTTTTAAATTTGGAATGTTTAGAAAAACTTACTTTATCTTGAATGTCGTTTAAGAAATCTTGAAGTGTGTGGTAAGGAATCACTCTTACAAGTTTATCATAAAGGAGCTTAAGTTCTATGTTTAAGGTATTGAGCTTAGAATAATGTTTACAAATTTCTGAATTCATGATTTTCTTTTCGATGTATGATGTATACTTGATTGGAATGTTCTTCGGTAGTTTACAACTGGCGAATGTCGGAGTAATGTTGAGTTTCTTGCATTGATGGATGAACCATATGTCTAGTTTAAGTAATTCCCTCTTTTCTGCTAGTCTAAGGTAAGGTAGCACCTTGTGATCCATACTGATACTGATTGAAATAGAAAAGTAACAAAAGGTTACGTGGAGGTGCGTACACACTATGTGAAGAATGAAAAAATAAATTTTGTATTTTAAAGTGTGTAAAAAATTCTTTATTAGAAGATATGTGTAGGAAGAAATATATAAATTTCTTTAGTCAGGAAAATGTCAAGCGCTTTCGGCAATGCAATGCCATCATCAGGACAAACTGAAAAGATTTTTTAAAATTATTGGTAAAGAATAGTACATTAAGCGAATAAAAATACTTACAAAAAAGGCCAAAAAACTAGTAGAGGGTAGTAAAGTTGGTTATAAATATCTTTAAAGGACATTTACGCCGATACAAAACATCTTGATTAACTTATTTATAAAAAACGACATCGATATAGTAAAAAGTAACATTTTAACATTTTAAGGTTTTGGTCATTGGGCCAAGCCTGTTAGTTGTCTTAATAAGACACAACAAGTGTTTTAAAAACATGAAAATACGTAGAATTAGAAAAGTTTAAAATAAAAACTTTTTTCTCAAACCATGAAGTTTTTGACAAAGTTATAAACTAGAGTAAGGTTAATTTTGAGTGAGAAAAAGGTAAGAGGCCAGGATAATGAGAAGGAAGAACAATTTATGAGACATTCATAAAATGAGGGAGGGGGTAGGAAAGAAGAGTGTGTTGACCGGTAGTTAATTATTTAAAATGAGTGTTGAAAACAGGGGGGCAAACGAAGTGGTTCATTACCACACACTTATAAACTTTTAAATAATGGATTAAATTTGTTAATATTTAAGTGGATTTGGGTGTTTAAGCAGGAGGAGGAAGGATTGTTTAATTCACGAAGGATTTCGAGATCTTCGAGAAGATCAAGTTTAAAATTACAGTTGAAGATGTTGTGTAAAATTATAACGTTTTCAGAAGGGTTGAAATTATGATTGTTGAATTTTAAATGGTGTCCAAAGGTAGACTTGTCGGGGTATCTGATGTGTTCTTTGATGCGAATGTCAAGTTTTCGAACAGTTTTTCCAATGTAAGTTGAGTTACAATCTGAACAAGAAAGTTTATAAATACCACTTTTTTCTAGGATGGGAAGAGGGTCTTTGGTGTGACTAAGTATAGATTGGATAGAAAGATTATTCCTGAAAGAGATCTTGATGTTATCTAAATTTCGGAAGATTTTGGCAATATCGTGGGAAATTTTTCCAAGGTAAGGTAATGAAAAATATTTAAAATTAGTTGGGATGGTAGAATTAGCATTATAGGCTTGTTGTATATTACGTTTTAATTTCAATTTATGGAGAACTTTATCAATGATATTTGGCTGGAAATTGTTATTGACAGCTAACTGTTTTAAAACATTAACTTCTTTGGAAAAATTGCTTGAGGAAAGAGGAACATTAAGAAGTCGGTGGACATAGCAGTAAATAGAGGACATTTTATGTTGGAAAGAGTGGTTGGAATGGAAATTGATAAGATGATCTGTTTGGGTGGGTTTCCTATATATGTCAAAAGAAAGTTGATTATTAGAAAATGTGATAGACAGATCAAGAAAATTAATCGAGGCATTCAATTCCATTTCAACAGTGAAGGAAATGTTAGGGTGAATGTTGTTCAGAAAAAGGAGAAAATTATTTAAATCTGTCGAGTTACCTTTGAAGATAACAAAAATGTCATCAACATATCTGTGCCAATTTAAAATGAATTGATTATTAGTAGGAATTAAAATTTTTTCCTGTTCAAGATGATCTAGGAAGAGATCTGCCAAAAGGCAACTAAGAGGATTACCCATACTTAGGCCATGAGGTTGCTGGTAAAATTTATTATTAAAAAGGAAAAAATCTTGATCGAGACAGATTTTGAGGAGTTCAAGGGTGAATGTTATTGTATCAAGATTAATATTGTTTTTTAATAAAAGGTTTTTAACTATAGGAAGAGTTTCATTTTTTGGTACGTTAGTGTAAAGGTTACAAATGTCGAAAGAAACTAATTTTATATTATTAGGAAAAACTAAATTTTTTGTCTTGTTAATGAGGTCTAAGGAGTTAACGACCGTGAATTTTGGTTTGTAATTAAGTAGTTGGTTTAAAAAATTATTTAAAAATTTAGCGAGGGAAGAAGCAGGAGAATTGAAGAAACTAACGACTGGTCTCATGGGAAAATTAGGTTTATGAATTTTTGGTAAGCCATAAAGGCGAGGGATAAAGGGGTTTTTTAAAAGAAAAAAGTTAGGATAGAGGTTGAGATTGATGAAGAAATTTTTGAATTTAAGAATGGAAGATTTCAAATCTTTATTGTATTTATTGAAGGGGTTGGAAGAAAGTAGTTTAAAGTCATTATTTTTTAAAAAGTCTTCAGTATTTTGAATATAATCATCCTTATACATGATGACTAGACAGTTACCTTTATCTGCTTTAGTTAGAATCAAGTTGTAGGTAATTATTTTTTGTTTGATACTTTTAATTAATGTTAAGTGTTTTAAAACATGGGAATTGTTGTTAGTTGGGTGTCTTGAAGAGAGATGTTTATTAAGAATATTTAAGCATTGAGATTTGAAAGAATTAACTAAATCAGGGTCATTAGAAAAATGATTGATGATGAAGTCTATATCGATGGAAAATTCTTCAATTAGTTTTTTATTATTTAGGTTAGGATTTATTGAAAATTTAAGACCTAAGGATAAAAAGTGTAGTTCATTTTTGTCAAAGAAAACATCAGTGAGGTTTTTAACTCTGTCATGAAATTTGTGATTAGAAAATTTTTGAGGATAGTTTGTAAGAGGTTTTTTGTGGAAATTTTTATTCTTTCTGAGCAAAAGGTTTAATTTATTATTGAGTTTTTTAAATTTGGAATGTTTAGAAAAACTTACTTTATCTTGAATGTCGTTTAAGAAATCTTGAAGTGTGTGGTAAGGAATCACTCTTACAAGTTTATCATAAAGGAGCTTAAGTTCTATGTTTAAGGTATTGAGCTTAGAATAATGTTTACAAATTTCTGAATTCATGATTTTCTTTTCGATGTATGATGTATACTTGATTGGAATGTTCTTCGGTAGTTTACAACTGGCGAATGTCGGAGTAATGTTGAGTTTCTTGCATTGATGGATGAACCATATGTCTAGTTTAAGTAATTCCCTCTTTTCTGCTAGTCTAAGGTAAGGTAGCACCTTGTGATCCATACTTGACATTTTCCTGACTAAAGAAATTTATATATTTCTTCCTACACATATCTTCTAATAAAGAATTTTTTACACACTTTAAAATACAAAATTTATTTTTTCATTCTTCACATAGTGTGTACGCACCTCCACGTAACCTTTTGTTACTTTT